>RCUC01088718.1:0-30734 GCA_003697995.1 Taxidea taxus jeffersonii
GGGCTATCTGATCTGTGAACCAGCACCCCCTTGGAAAGTTGAGCTGGAATACAGTACTCACATGTAGCTCCTTTTGCCTCTAGTGTTTCTGACACCACTCATTTCCACTTACTTCACTCGCACCTCTCCCCCTGCCCTTTCAGTGAAGTTGTTGCACACATTTGTAATACAGTTACTTCTCTTGTCAGTCTGCATTATGCCCTGGGATGCTTTCACCTCATGAAAAATGTGGGTTTTTTTTGTTTGTTTGTTTTTAATTTGCCTTGAGTAAGATTCACTCTTTGTAAAGTTCCATCAGTTTTGGCAAATACCTGATGTATATTCTACATGTTCTACAGAAGAGCTTCACGACCGTAAACATCTTCTGTGTTTCTTCTAGTCACCCTTCTCCTTTCCAAACTCCTGGGAATCCTGGATCTTTCTACTGTCTGCCAGTTTTGCCTTTTCCAAAATGTCCTACAATTGGAATGACATAGGACATAATCTTTTAAGACTATATCTTTCACTTGGAAATACACATTTAAGGTTCATGCACTTTTTTATGGCTTGATAGTGCATTTCTTTTTGGTGGTGAACAATATTCCATTGTATGGATGTATTTACCTTTGTAAAAACATCTTGGCTGTGTTCAGTCTTGTTTTGTTGTGGTAGATCCAAATTGTAAAGTTGTTTGGTTAAGTACCTAGGAAATACCTAGGAGCAAGATTATTGGACCTTTGGTTTTGTGGGGTATGTGTGTCTGCACGTGCGTGCATGTACATTTGAAGAAAACTGCCAAACTACTATTCCCCCCCGTAAGAAAAACACAGTTGCACTCAAATTCTGCTGTTCTAGTGATTTAGTTGGATCAAGACCTGATACTCTAGCCATTGCTAGGAAATGTGGAATAACTATAACCTGACAAATGAACTTGTAGCCTAATGATATAGGTATATAAGGAAGCTTAACTTCTTACTAAATTCACCTAAAGATTTTTAACCTATTTCCTTTAAAAGTACCAATTCCAATTTGGTACTACTAGCTCTGAGACATTGGCAAATTACTTCACCTCTTTGATCCCAGCTTTCTCACTTAGAAAATGGAAATGCTGATCTCTTGTGAAGACTAGGGATAAAGAGGCTAGCATAAAATAAATTGTATTATGTTATAAAATGGAAGTAGTTATTAATGTTACTGAAATTTACTAGGCATGTATCATATATATTATGAAGCCCATGATTTAATGGATGAAGCAAATAGAAAAACATAATGAAAATAGAATAATGAAAATGAACTCACAAAGTTCAGGCAAGACTTTTTGGTCAGCCAAACTTCAGGAAGTGGGCATTAGGTCACCAGTGACCAGGAACATTAAGAATGAAAAAATATTCAATATCACTTGTCATCAGGGAAACACAAATTACAATCAAAAGCCATACCACCTTACACCAGTTAGAATGGCTAAAATTAACAAGACAGGGAACCACAAATGTTGGTGAGGATTTGGAGAAAGGGGAACCCTCTTACACTGTTGGTGGGAATGCAAGCTAGTGCAGCCACTCTGGAAAACAGTATGGAGGTTTCTCAAGAAGTTAAAAATAGAGCTACCCTATGAGTTGGCAATTGCACTACTGGGTATTTACTCCAAAGATACAGATAGTATTTTGTAGTGAAAAGAAGGGGCACATGCACCCCAAAATTCACAGCAGTAATGTCCACAATAGCCAGACTGGAAGGAGCCAAGATGTTCTTCAAGAGAACAATGGATAAAGATGGGTTTCTTATGTACAAAGGAATATTACTCAGCCATCAGAAAGGATGAGTACCTACAATTTACATTGCCATGGATAGAACTGGAGGGAATTATACTAAGTGAAATAAGTCAGAGAAGGACAATTATCCCATGGTTTTACTCACATGTGGAGTGTAGGGAATAGCATGGAAGATCATGGGGGGAAGGGTAGGAAAATTGAATGGGAAGAAATCAGAGGGAGACAAGCCATGAGGGACTCTTGACTCTGGGAAACAAACTGAGGGTTGTGGATAGGGAGGTAGGTGAGGGATGGGGTGACTGGGCATTAAGGAGGACAAGTAATGTGAAGAGCACTGGGTGTTATATGCTATTCATGAATCATTGAACACTAATCATAAACTAATGATGTAGTATATGTTGGCTAATTGAGTTTGAGTAAAAAAAAAAAGAATTTGGATAGACACAGCATAAGGAGGTGTTTGAAAAGGTTTGGGCTTAAGCACCAAATAAATGGGAAATGAGATAAAATTATGCAAAGAAGGGTTCTAGGCCGTCCATTTTCCCAGCTAAGAAATGTGGAGTTTGCCTTTATAGACATGGTGTTTGTATTTGTGGGTTAACTTTCTTAAAGAAAGATCTAGAGCAGGGAAGAATTAGAGAATATTAGTGACAGAGCATTGTCATGAGATCTTGTGATGGTCAGTAAACTAGAAAAGAAGGGCTTGGACAGGCTCAGAGTGTGAAGACAGAAGCAGGGAAGCATGGATACCTAACTGCCACATGTAGTTTGGTGATGGGTTAAATGTAAAGATTGGTAGGGGGAAGAGAAGGAAGTCCAGGAATATCTAGTTTGTGTACTTGGGGGGTCTATTAAGGTCACTTACTGAATGAAAGAGGAAGGAGAGGTTTTTATAATTTTTGAAACTGAGATAATTATAGATTTACATATAATGAGGAAGAATAGAGATCCCATGTACCATTTATCTAGTTTTTTCAAAGACAACACTTGGAAAATGATAGTACAATAACATATGTAGGATATAAACTCTAATTTAGTCCAGAAACAGAATGTTCGTTATCATCACAGGAATCCCTCATTGCCCTGTTAAGTCACACTCACACCGGCCCCCACTCTGACCTTAACCTTGGACAACTACTGGGCTGTCCTTAGTTTCCATAACTTGGCCATTTAAAGAATGTTAAATAAATCGACTCCTAGATTCTGTACCTTTTGAGGGTTGGCTTTTTTCACTTAGCATAATTCTCTGGAGATTCTTCAAAGTTGATGTGGGCATCAGTGTCTTATTCCTTTGCTGGGTAAGATTCCATGGTACAAGTGCATTATAGTTCAGTCATTCATCCAGTGAGGGATATTTGAATGATTTCCACTTTTTGGAGACTGAGACTAAAGCTGCTACGAACATTCATGTGTAGATTTCTGTGTGAACTGAAGTCTTCTTGTTTCTGGGACAAATGTTTAGGAGTGTAATTCCTGGGATATGTTGTGTTGTATGTATAGTTTTTAAATTGCCCAACTGTTTTCAAGAGGAGCTCTACCATTTTATATTACCACCAGAGTGTGAGTGATCCAGTTCTTATGAATACTAACCAGCATTTGGTGCTGTCACTACTTTTTATTTTTGCCATTCTGATAGATGTGTAGTGACATCTCATTGTGGCTTTAATTTGGATTTCCCTAACAGCTAATGATGTTGAAAATATTTTCTTGGGACTAATTTCCATCTGTGTATCCTCTTTGGTGAAATGTCTCTTCATAACTGTTGTATATTTTGTTTACTTTTTAACTCTTTTTTTTGGCTTTTTTTTAACATTTTTACTTTTTAACTCTTAAGTTTTTAGAGCTATTTATAGATTTTAAATCTTGTCCTTTGTCAGATACATGATTTTCAAATACTTTTCCCAGTGTGAAGCCTACTTCTCCATCCTCTTAACAAGGTCTCTTAAGGGTTTTAATTTCAAGAAGTCCAGTCGATGAATTTTTTTTCTTAGATGAATTGTGCTTTGGTGTTAGTCTAAGGTGATTTATCTAACTCTTCAAGATTTTCTCCTGTTTTTCCCCCTCTATTTTAGTTTTGTGTTTGACATTTCAGTACGTGATCCATTTTGAGTTAATTTTCATATAAGGTGTGAGACTTAGGCAAAGTTTTCTTTACTTGTTTGTTTTACTTTGGAGTTCCAATCTTTCCACAGTTGAAATAATTATCTTTTTTAAATTGAGTTGCATTTACATATTTCTCAAAATTCATTTGGGCATATTTCTGTGGGTCTGTTTTCAGGTTGTCTTCTATTCCATTATCTGCATATGAATTGTTCCACCAAGACTACACAATCTTGATTACTGTAATTTGTAGTCTTGATTACTAAAGTAAGTCTTGAAATCTGGTAGATGGATTATTTCACTTTATCTCCCAAAATTATTTTAGATATTCTAATTTTTTTTTTACCTTTCCATATAAGATTTAGAAAGATCTATATCTATAAGGAAATTCATTGGGATTTTGAGTTGTTAAATCTGTATAAATCTTAGAACTGACATCTTTACTATATAGATTTTCTATTCCAAGAACACATTACATCTCTTGATTTATTTAAATCTTCAATAGTGTAATTTTTTTAAATAAAGATTTTATTTATATATTGGGTGGGGGAGAGAATGAGTGTGTACACAGGCCAGGTGTCAGGGGAGGGCAGCAGCAGTGGAAGGAAGCAGCAGACCCCCTGATTAGCATGAAGCCTGATGTGGGGCTCAATCCCAGGACCCTGAGATCATGACTTGAGCCTAAGTCAGACATTTAACCTACTGAGCCACCCAGTGACCCCTTCAATAGTGTAGTTTTTAGCGTACATGTATCTTACTTGTTAGATTTATACCTTTTTAAACAAATATCAAATATAAGTGGTATTCTAACTTTTGGTGAGTAGTGATTGGTCAGTGTATAGTTTGGGAGGAGGGACTCCTAATGGACGCAAAGGGACTATAAGGCTCATCTGGGCCCCCAAAGGAAAGAGAAAGAAGATAAATTATAACAGAGGCTTGGGTTAAACTCTCAAAATGCGAGAGTGATTTTTAAATTCTTTATCTATGAAAATATACAGTTAACTTTCACTACAGGTTGAATTTTGCCTCAGGAAAGATATGTTGAAATTCTAATCCTCTTTATCTTAGAATGTGACTTAATTGGGAAATAAGGTCATTGCTGGTATAATTATGGTGAAGTTAGATTGAGTAGGTAGGCCTGTATTCCAATATGATTAATTCTGTTATATAAAAAAGCCATGTCAAGACAGGGGCACACATTATACCATGTGGTGATGAAGGTAGAGGCTAGTGTGGAACCATGGCAATTCCAAGAACCTCAGGGCTTGCGGGCAACCAGCCCACAGCTGGAAGGAGGCATAGAAGCATTCTCCCAGGTATCAGAGCATAGCCCTGGGGACATGAGGATTTCCTTCTTCTAGACTCCAGAACTGTGAGTTTCTCAATTTGGTTTATGCTGCTCAGTTTCTGATGCTTTGTTACAGCAGCCATAGGAAAACTAATACATGTCTGTTATCAGCTAAAAGTGTGACTTTGCAACTTAAGAGCTTGTGTAAAGTACTCAATTCCTTTAGTTCTGATTCTTTAATTAAAGGTAATAGCTTATTTCACCTGCTGTTTCTTACAAGTTTTGACACAGTTTGAGGAACTGCAGGCTGCCAAGACAAATACAAATATACTTAAAACATTCACATCTGCTGGATGCAACTTTTCAGAGGTATGATATTAAGTGAAAACATACAGATGAATATCTTTGAATTTAAAAAAGAAATTAATTCAACATTTTATCCACTTTGTTATTTTAAATTTTAAGTTTCAGTAGAACACAAAAGATGTTAAAAGTAAGCCTGCATATGTGATTTTATTTTATTTTTAATTTATTTTATTTTTTAAAGATTTTATTTATTTATTTGACAGAGATCACAGGTAGGCAGAGAAGCAAGCAGAGAGGGGGGGGCAGGCTCCCTGCTGAGCAGAGAGCCTGATGTGGGGTTCGTTCTCAGGACCCTGGGATCATGACCTGAACCAAAGGGATAGGCTTAACCCACTGAGCCACCCAGGCGCCCCCAGATGTGATTTTAAATGATGTTAATTATCATTTTATCCAAGGCAAACACGAGCATTTTATAGGTCAGTGGGAATGAGAAAAAGCTGGAGACTTTGCCAGGTACACAGGTCATGTAGAATGTTTGGAAAATGTAGTTGCTTTTGTGACTTTACATTTGTAAAAGTATGATAGAAGAAAGTCTGATAATAAATTATATACTACATACATTTTCTACTGTTGTCATAGAAATGACCAAACCTTGCTGGTTTAAAACCATTTTTATTTAATTTCTGTGGGTCAGATGCCTGGACACAGAGTGGTCAGGCGAGTTCTTGAAATCAACGTGTCCATATCTTTATGGCCATTACTTTAAATTCTCTATCAGGCAATTATTGGTCTCTGTTTTGTTTAGCACACTTGCTGTGATTTTTGTTCTGTTCTTTGATATGGGACACAGTCCTCTGTCTCCTTGGTTTGTTTAACTCTGTGTCTGTTTCTAGGTAAAAGTCAGCTATGTCTTCTGCTCTTGCAAGTACTGGTCTTATGAAGAGGAGGCCCTGTAGTGCCCTGTAGTGCAGTGGCCTCTGGACCCCAGAACCTGTGCTTCACAGGTGTCTCCTTTGTGTGTTGCCTGTGCCCTAATGTGTGGCTGAGCTGCTTTTGCCCTCAGTCCCATCCTTGGATGGTTCTCTTCTGCTGTTGTGGGCAGGGTTTTGTCTCTGTGTTGTTAGTGGGCTTGTTCGGGGTCAGGGCGCACTTGAGTTGCCAGACCAGGCATTTACCAAAGATGCAGTGGCCCTGAACTGCAGGGCAGTTTCCCTGTTTTGTCCCCTGAGCAGCTTTTGTTGGTGGGAAAGGCCTGCTGTCAGACCTGGTGTCTGCTCCAAGCCCATTGCTGGGGCTGCAGTCAGAATGGTGTGTGTAGTTATCTTCCCCCTCTCCCCAGGGGATGAGCCATTTTGGAGTGGTGCTGGTCCCTATTGGGACTGCTTGCATTCTGCCCTGCTCGGGGTTCTGCTTTAGAGGGGCTCTGTCCAAGGATGTATCGGAGCGGCATGTCTGCAGGAGAGCACAGGGTCAGGGTGCGCTCTTAGGAAGTTAGGTACTATATGTCGGCACTGTGTTGGTTCCTGCAGCTGTCTCTGTGTCTAGGTGGGGTGGAGTGGGAGGGAAGTGGCACCCACCAGTTTCTTTGTTTTTTGAAGTCTCTCATTGATGTCAGCCCCTCAGCACACACTCTGAGATTGGTAAAGAAAGCTTCATATAATCCTGGTATCTTTCAGACTGCTGCTTCAATGTTGTCTCTCCATGGGGCTGTTTGTTTTTCTGTCTCACTAAGGGAGGGGACTCCATTTTTCCTTGTCCTCCCCACTCTCCCAGAGCTGAGCTCTCTGATTTTTAAAGATTTCGGTGTTAAGCCCAACTGATTTTGAGAACTTCGGAAATTATGTTTTCCTGTGGTTTCCTCCTGCCTGGGGAGTTTGGTGTGAGGGTCTGGTCCTCTCCCCTTTCTGTGCTCTGTGTGTTTCTCTCTCTGATAGTCCCACAGGTCCCTTTGTCCCGTGACTATGTCCCTACCCTTCCCACTCTCTTAAATGTGGCCTCTTCTCTACATTGAGCTGTGGAGAGTCTGTCCTTCCAGTCTTAGAGTCACTTTCTGGGTATTTACACTGATGTGGGTGCTACCTAATTGTATCCACACAGTGAGATGACAGTAGGGTCCTCTGACTGTATCGTCTTCCCAGAAGTCCTAGCAGTTTGTTAATTTTAATGCACCACTCTAAATCTTTATAAAACAGAATAATAAAGTGAATGCAAATGTAACAATAATCATAAAATATCTAAATATGAAAATGGCCTTGAAATATGGTGTGATCAAATAGACCTGGTAAGAAATTTTAAAGTCCTAAATCTGTGTTCAATCATGTGTAGACGGTATAGACCTTACTTTGAAGGCTCTAAATCATGCTTTGTGCTTCCTGGTGTTTGGAAGAAAATCACATATAAAAGCAATTTTTAAAAGCCACAGTAAACTTAAATGTGGTTTTTCTTGTTACAAGACACTCAAGTCCTAGCACCGTTGAGAAATGTCTTTCCTGTGGCAAACCATCTGTAGTGGAGTCAAAACAAGACAGAAAATAAACCTAGGTAAGAAAGGGTTCGATTGGGTTACACAGTCCTTTTTTTTTTTTTTCTTAAAGATTTTATTTATTTATTTGACAGAGAGAGAGACCACAAGTAGGTAGAGATGCAGGCAGAGAGAGAGGGAAGCAGGCTCCCCACTGAACAGAGAGCCCGATGTGGGGCTCGATCCCAGGACCCTGAGATCATGACCCGAGCTGAAGGCAGAGGCTTTAACCCACTGAGCCACGCAGGCACCCGTGGGTTACACAGTTCTTAAACTGAGGATTCTCTTTCACGGTGAAAGGAAAATCCTAAATTAGGCTAGAAGGAAAAGTAGGATATTCTACACACACAACCTTCATAATAGGCCGATAAGAAGGATAGAAACTATTTTACGTAATAGATTGTATAAACCTTTTAAGCATATACCCTTTGAATTCTACAAGGACTGAAGTATTTGGAAGCTTGTCTTGTTCCCTGCCAACACACAGAATTCCGCGTTAGCGTGGAGCAGAATTGCTTTTCTCTTCTGGGGACTCTAGTGATGAGGACCCTTTGAAAGTTCTCTTCCTCTTTTTTTTTTTTTTTTTAAATTTAATTTTTTCAGTGTTCCAAGATCCATTGTTTATGTAGCACACCCAGGGCTCCATGTAATCCATGCCCTCTTCAATACCCACCCCCGGGGCTCACCCAACCCTCACCCCTCTCTCCTCCCAAACCCTCAGTTTGTTTCTCAGGGTCCTTGACTGAGCTTCAGCAGGCTTTTTTTCTGACTCTATGTCCCTGATGACCTCCCATCTCTTAGAACACTTGCTTAAGAAATCTTGCAAATTCTTTCTCTGCCCTTTTTGAGATGTAAATTTTTAAAAAGGCTTTTGTAGGTTTTACAACCCAGGACTGTCTTTGAGGACTTGGGGGTGATGGCTTTGAAATGTAATCTTCAAGAAAGATAGGACCCCTGTCTCAGTCTGAGGTGGGGGGAGAGGGTGGGAGCAGGAGCCTCAGTTTTGTAAGTGCTTGGTAGCAAGCACAGATGCTCTCATCACATGGACTGACTTCCCTAAACTCCCTCCAGGACTTTCCACTGGCTTATCCCAGCACTCGGAAAACCCTCCTGTTTTCTGTTTTAGCAGAGTTGAGTTATTTTGTCTCCCCTATTGCTACAGTCTTGAATAAAGTCTTCGTTGCCACTTTTTGTTCAATACAATTTTTCTTTGACAATAGGAAAAATGTTGTTTAACTTCTATTCCAATAGGAACTCCCAATTATTGCTCTGGGAGTCAAGAAATATAAAGCCTTGGCGACATAATACACTCTTCCCCCACCCCCCGCCCCCCAAAATCCATAGCCTTATATTTCAAAATTTAGTACCATGGGGAACCAAAAGTTTCAAGCCTTAATGTTAACTCATCAACTTTCATCTAATTACAAAGAACAGAGTAAAAGAAAATTTTGTGGTTAAAAAATGATTAGCGCCTGAGCATTTCCAAAAACGATCTTTGTTAAAAGGCAGCTTTTTCAAGGTTCCAGAGGATTTAAGCTCTTAATGGTATTTTTGTTGTTGCTATGCCTCCAATAGCCTTGGGGCCATCAGAGTTACTCAACTGCAATTAAAGGGGGGAAAAAAAAGCTTGACTGCTGAGAAAGGTTGGCTCAACACCATAAAGATTCTATTTCTTAATTTCAGTATAGTCTTAGACTGAAATTGTTACTTTTCTTTAAATGGATGTGGAAAAAGATGGTAAGGTAACCCAGAACTGCTGCTCATTTTCAGCGTTTTGTAACCTTCCCTCTGCAGCAGAGCGCAGGTGCGGGCATTGGTATTCTGATGGGAAGCTGCGAGACATACTTAGGGATGGGGAAGTGATCCGAGAGTTCCACACAGTCCACACCAGTCTGATTAAAGCCTGGCATTTGTTTTCTCGCTCTTTAGAGCAGACAGCATGCTGCCTGGAATTAGACATATGAAAGACAGGAACTTCACACCGCGCAGAGAACGTTTCTTGCTCTATTTTCATAAGGCAGATGAGTCGCCCAACTTTCTTTAAAAATAACCAGCATCGCTTGTTTGTGAGTATAGATCTTAGTAGTCTTTCCCTACCACACGTCGCTGAGTCCTTGCAGTGCTGTCACTTCCTGGTTTTGTTGAATAGAGGAGTATTTCAGTTGTCCAAAACATTAACTAGGGATTGTGTTTGTTCTCTACAGTTAGTGTCACTCTTGTAAATTTTGTGGCTGGTCTGTGATTTGAGATGATCTGTTGTTGATTAAAGACAACAAACTGTTCTCATACAACCCATTATGCAACTAGCCCTTTGCCATAGGCTCATAGTGTAGGATTTTAATGCCGGTCCTGCTTAGCCCTGCCTGTTTAGGGCACCGGTGGTGGTAAGAGACTGTGACAGTCCATTCTTAGTAAGCAGGTTCAGTTTAAGATGGTGAATGAACTGTTTCATGGACATTCCCAAGAATTCTTCATGCTCATGTTCATACTTGTATTTCATAAAATTAGTGTCCTTGACTAGGTAAAGCTATTTGCTCAGTGACTGATGAGAATAAAGAAAGGTTGCTCATATTACTATCAACACACCTACTGCTGTCGGTATTGCTACAGATGTCCTTCCTCCCCCAAGCTCCAGGTACATTTGTGTGATTCAGGATTCCACGCTGGCCTCAGTTTCTCTTTGACTCTTCCTGATCTGGATTTTATTTTATTTTATTTTTAAAATAAATTATATTTATTTGACAGAGAGAGAGAGCATAAGCAGGCAGAGTAGAGGTAGAGGGAGAGGGAGAAGCAAGCTCCCTGCTGAGCAAGGAGCTTGACGTGGGGCTCCGTCCCAGGACCCTGGGATCATGACCTGAGCAGAAGGCAGTCACTTAAGCCACTGAGCCACCCAGGTGCCCCCCTGACCTGGATTTTATATTGCCCTTATATTTGGCTACCCAAAGGGTTCAATCTTCCAGACCCTCCGAGGGGAATTCTTCTCTCCTGCTGTATCCTATGTTGATGATGGCTGTAGATGTGATAGACTCTTATAGATACATCTAGTTGCTGAAAAGATCCCCACCTGGAAGCTGGGTCAACCTTTAAAATAATATATAATGCTCACATATACTTAGAGTATGTTTTTAGAGTTAGTATGGATTAATAAAATCACTGATAATAAAAAAACTGATACATTTATTACATTGTTTTACAAGCCAGATACTATGTTAAATACTTAGCATAATTACCATTTTCAGTTTTTGCCGAAACCTTTTATATATCCTGAACTTGCCACTATTCCCCTGCTGAGAACTGAAGCTCTGTAGCGTCAAAAATCTTGGTGACTCCCTTAACGGAGGGAGAGTCTGTGTCATGTGAATGGAGGTCTCGTTCTTGGGTTCCCCAAGAAAAGATCTATGAGAGGATCAGCACTTGAATAAAGAAAACCTGAAGGAAAGCCGCAGCCCAAAGCGGTTTAGTAAAGTGAAAGCCCCTTTCAAGGTGGGAGAGTGGGCAGGCCCAGGGGTGGCAGCTGCCTGAGGCTACTGGGGCCCTTTCCTTGTACGTGGGTGGAGTCTTGCATCACAGGCAGGGTGCTCTCTAACGGAGGCTGCTTCCGTCATTTGGGGGGCTCTCCCACAGATTGGCAGGGGGGCGGTTTGACCCTATACACTTTGTACTGAAGCTGTCGTGGCAGCCTTTCCCCACTGGGGGCGCTATAACCACAATGCAAGTGCATTGCATGAGTCTAGGGGTTACCCTGGGGCAGAAGTGGAAGAGGAGGGGTCAGGCTCTGTACCTGGGGGTTCTTGGTCTGTTAGCCCCGGGGTCTAGGAAGTCAAGAGGTCTGGATGGTGTTCCCTGGGGCTTCTAGTGCATAATCTGTTTATCACTGTCCTTGCCTCCAGCTGGTCTCACTAACTGCCTATTTTATTAAATCGAGAAGCTTGGAAGTAGGGGAGTTGGGAATTAAACTACGGTGTTCCAACTCCAGTGTCCTGCCCTCTTAACTAGGTGAAAGGGCCTTTAGCATTATTATGTTTTAGGTTATGTTTTGAAATACTTGTCAATGTGAAAAGATCTATTGGAATGCAGGTGAGTTAGGATAATATTTCAGAAGTCGTCTTAGATTCGCTCTGATTTACATCAACAGTAAACCTCTAGCTCTAGTACCGTTAGTCATTGCACTTTCCTTGCCACCTCTGATTTGCAGTTCTGCAAATGAGCGCTGCGGTTCCTGGACGGGCGTTGGCTCAGTGACCTAGCTGATCCTGGTGCTAGTCTTCCGAGGGACCCTTCTGGATACTCTCACATCACTTTTGGCATCATCTCTGCTTTTCCTCTTCTCATATAACTACTTAGATACTTATGTGTGGCTACACATAACCAAGTGTTGTCTCAGGAATTTCTTCTACCTGTTCTGTTGTGCTTTGGCCTATTCCCTGCTATATATATTATGAAAACTCTTGAAGAAGGAATATTTATTGGCCTCCTAATGGTAGCACCACAGTTTTGGCCAAATGGAAGGCTATCCCATTAGTAAATCAAGCAGACTATCTTAGTTGCCTGCCATGTCCCCACCTCCCTTTACCCCTTTGTCTCTTAAATGCTTAAATTATAACTTTGAGTCCCAGTACTAAAGTCTGGCTTAACATCTGAATGACTAACTTTTAATGGCCTAACTCCATGAGGGATAGAATTGTTTTTTCTTAAATTATCATAAATAGAAAAGCCAGTTTAAGCCTATTACTTAATATGCACTGAATCAAAGTTCTTGACCTTGGATTTACCTTTTATTAAAGAGACACTGAAGGAAAATGGGGGATGGGGGTAGCAGGTTTGTTTCTGTCTGAACACTGACCCTACGTCTCCTTATACATTCATCATTCATGGTGATTTTATAAACTTGGTTAGTTGTCTCATACAGATCTCTTAACCTGGATTCTTAAAGGTCCTTGGATAGGTTTCAAGTGTCTGCAGCTTCTGTGAAATGATATGCAAGATATCAGTCATATGCATATTCATGTTCTGTAGCCACGAGATCACGCATTTTTATCAGATTCTGAATAGTGACTTCAAAAGATTAGGAATCTCTAGATACTTTTGAAATTAGAGAAAGTGGCATAGTTCTGTGACTAGGGCCCTGTATCTACAGAAACTGAAGCTGTGACCCATTTACTTTAAGGTTTTAAGAACCTCTAACTTCTGTTTCTCGCAGTATTACTAAATATCTTGAAGGAACTCCCACTGCAATATGATTAGATCTCTGCTAAACTATAAAACATACTCATTACAGCATATCCAGTCTCCTAAAGAAGTAAAGAAAATGCCCTCTCTCACCCCTAAAAGGAAGAAACAATACCAGATTTTATCGTGGACAGTGGAAAGTAGATATTGAAGTGAGGGTTGGCTTGTCTTTGAGGCATAGATATTTTCAGCACCAGGATTGAAACATGAAGCTTCAGGCTCACAGGGGGGTGAGGTTGCCTTCTCTAGGATTCCCACAGTCTTTTAAGATAACTTGTGGGATTTAATTAGTACAGTGCCACATCAGTAGACATCCAGGGACCACACAGAGGCAAACATAACATTTTTATTTTTATTTTTTAATGATTTTATTAGAGTGTGCACATACTTGTGAGTGAAAGAGAGCAAGCATGCACATGTGTGCCTGGAAAAGGGGAGGGGGAGGAGGAGAGGGAGATGCAGACTCCCCGCTGAGCATGGAGCCTGATGTGGGACTCCATCCCAGGACCCAGGGATCGTGAACTTAGTCTAAGACCGACGTTTCACTGACTGAGCCACCCAGGCACCGAAATGTAACAGTTGAAACCACAAAGGAGAGTAGTAGGAAACATTTTGGAAAAAAATCAGAATAAACTACAGAGTGACAATAAGCAAACAAATTTGGAAGAGTACTTGAAAAACCAGAGGGTGTAATCAGATCAAACTTCAATGGGTTTAATGGAGGGAAAAAGAATAGAAGAAAGAGAATTGAGGCAATAGTGTCTGAGAATTTTCTGGACCTTGGTGACCAGAATCTGTGGGTGTATTAAGCACAACATCTAGCAAGCAAGATGAATAGAAATAAAGGCCCACTTAGATACCTGTTCATGCAGCTGTGAAGCACCAAACGGAAAGACTGTAAGATCAATAGGAAGGCAAATAATGCACATACGAGGAAAAAGATTGGCATCTTCCCAAACGATAATTGAGACCAAAAGACAACTGGAAACCTTGAATAGTAGATCTAGCAAAAGTAGGAGAGTGAATAAGAACATTTTCTCATACAAAATTAAGCAAGTCTATTACTGAGTTTTTTTTAAAGATTTATTTTGGAGAGAAAGCACGCGTGGGGAAGGGGCGGAGGGAGAAAATCTCCAAGCAGACTTCCCTGCTGAGTGAGGAGCCCAACTGTGGGCTTGATCTCATGACCCCTGAGGTCATGTCCTGAGCTGAAACCAAGAGTCAGAGGCTCAGTTGACTGAACCACACTTATGCCCCTATTTGCTGGTAGTTTTTAAGTAGCTTTCTATAGGATGCACTTCAAGAAATACAGGAGCCCCACAAATAGTGTTTAAAAATGAAAATGGGAGTTTAAAAATATGTAAGGCTGAATGATAATGAAAAATGCTACATGTCAGAATTTTGGGATGAAGAAAAAAATGTTAAAGGGCCGTTATACATATTTAAATATTTCCCTTAGATGAGGAGGAAGGCTAAAAAAACTTACTGCTGACCATTTAATAAAACCTTTCAGACAGGAAATAAAAACAAATAGGTATAATAACATAGTAAACTAAACTGTATTTTCTACGAAATAATTTAACAATAAAGAGAAAAGAGCCTAAAAGTGGTTATTTGAAAAGACTAAGTCATAATGAAGCAATAATCGTACAAAAGAAAGTTCTGCAAGAACTGTCACAACCAAGTTATGCAGGAATCTAAGAACAGATGAATAATCAATATAGACGAGTTAACTTACCTACATTCTTATTAAAGTATAACGTGATATTCAGGCACACATTATAGTGATTTGGTATTTTTTTAAAGATTTTATTTATTTATTTGACAGAGATAGAGATCACAAGTAGGCAGAGAGACAGACAGAGAGAGAGGGGGGAGCAGGCTCCCTGCCGAGTAGAGAGCCTGATGTGGGGATCGATCCCAGGACCCTGGGATCATGACCTGAACTGAAGGCAGAGGCTTTAACCCACTGAGCCACCCAGGTGCCCCTATTTGGTATTTTTTATACATTACAAAAGGTCCCCATTATAAGTCTAGTTACTCTCACCATACAAAGTTATTACAGTGTTATCTTATTGACTCAAGTCTTTTAGCTAGGGTCAAGTGTAGTATTTGTTCTGAACTACAGTTAGAAAAAAATGACTTCGAAAAGCCCTGAAGAACAAGATAAGGCATGAATAAACCATGCTGGCAATTAAGAAGAGAACATAGATGCAGGTGAATTTTAAAAATGAGGAGAATCTTTTAAATGTGTATGCCATTCCATTTGCACACTTAGGAAAATGGACAAATTCTGGTCCAAACAGAAAGCATGGGTAGTTAAGTTGGAGACTTAAATAGATGAGTAGATGGAAATGTTCTCACAAATAAAGCAACCAGTACAAATGCATTTTCAGTTTTTCTACTCAACTTTAAAAAATTAGATTATTCCAGGTATCTACATGCTTTCCTAGAAAAATAACTAAGCTCTCCAGTGCATTGTGAGGCTAATGTTATATTCTTTTTAAAAAAAAATTTTTTTTTTTAAGATTTTATTTATTTATTAGTTAGAGAGAGAGAGAGAGATGAGCACAGGCAGACAGAGTGGCAGGCAGAGGCAGAGGGAGAAGCAGGCTCCCTGCCCAGCAAGGAGCCCGATGTGGGACTCGATCCCAGGATGCTGGGATCATGACCTGAGCCGAAGGCAGCTGCTTAACCAACTGAGCCACCCAGGCGTCCCTAATGTTATATTCTTGATCCAAAGTCTGGTTGGGGCGGGGGAGGAAAAATCCAGTATGAGAAAGACTACAGGTCAGTCTCCTTCTTGAGCAGAGAAGAATTCTTAAAATGATAGCAAGCCAAATTGAACGGTATATATAAAAATTTTCAGAAAAATAATTTTTTTTAAAGATTTTATTCATCTATTTGACAGACAGAGATCACAAGCAGGCAGAGAGGCAGAGAGAGAGAGGAGGAAGCAGGCTGTCCGCAGAGCAGAGAGCCCGATGCGGGGCCCGATCCCACGACCCTGGGATCATGACCCGAGCCGAAGGCAGCGGCTTTAACCCGCTGAGCCACCCAGGCGCCCCAGAAAAATAATTTTTTAAAAATCATGATCAAGTTGAGTCAATTCCAGGAGTCACATTTAAATGAATTTATGGTTTCCTTCTACCTATTAACTTTATAAAGCCCTCTCAATGTAGGCAGAAGAGCATGTATACCTCTTCATGATAAAAATTCTTAATGTAGGGGGCACCTGGGTCGCTCAGTCAGTTGAGTGGCTGCCTTCAGCTCAAGTCATGATCCCAGGGTCCTGGAATCGAGTCCCCCATCAGTTTTCTTGCTCAGCAGGGAGCCTGCTTCTCCCACTCCTCTGCTTGTGTGAGTTCTCTCTCTCCCAAATAAACAAATAAGATGTTAAAAAAATTCTTTATGTAATAGGATTAGATGTGAACTTAATCTGGAAAAGAATGGTTACCAGAAGTTTTTAGGTGGTTCTTAATGATAAAGCACTTAAAAGTGTTACTTCAAAAATTATTAAATAAAGAAAATAATGCCTGTTATCAGCGCTCATATTCAACATTTCCTTGGGAGGTATTAGTCACTGAAGTAAAATGACAAAAAAAAAATGGAAGGGTTGCAAAGGAGGAGGAAATATTTGTGGAAGATTATCAACAGAGAAAACACAAGAATATAAACTTACATTGTTAAGATTAAAGTGGTTTGCTAAATAATGGCATCAAGTGCATTCAGTCTATACACATGAGAACGATATTTTAATATAACTGTAAAATACAATTTTAAGGCAACAAAAAAGAGTAAAGAGACAATCTGAAAAGTACAAGATTATAATGAAGTTTAAAAACTTCTTTGAAAACCATTAAAAATGATATATCTAAATGGTGAGCTATTCAATTTTAGTTCTTCAAAGTTTTTATAGATCTAATGCAATTTTAACTGTAATGATATGGAATAACAAAGCCCTTGAAGTAAGCAAACTAATATCCCCATAAAATGCAACTTTGGAATAAAAAGTGAGTGTTGAAGGTACCAGAAAGCAAGACATTATAAATTGCTGGTAACCATGTCCGGAAGTTACTTAGAGAGGCCTGTGCGCACAAGGCCACTCAGTGCACATAGGTTTGGTGTTGGTAGCATGCATGAGGGGTGCTTTCTTGAGCAACACCCGTCTACAGCCAACCATAGAAGAAAAAGCGAAATTCAGAAACACTGTTTACAACCTACATAGTTGATAAATATGCAGGTCATCATCATCTTTTTTTTTTTTAATCTATTTATTTGGCACAGAGAAGCACAAGTAGCCAGAGCAGGAGGCAGAGGGGCTCGATGTGGGCCTCGATCCCAGAACCCTGGGATCACGACCGGAGCAGAACACAGATGCTCAACTGACTGAGCCACTCAGGCGCCCCAATATACAGTTCTTTGAAAGTATGAAAGGAAGCAAGAAACTGGTCTGTTGAAAGGTTGGCAGAATATAAAAAGTGATTTCATAGCAGAAGACAATAAATGTGTGATTAAAGAGCCAGGTGTTCAATCTCCTTCATAACTAGGGGAATGCACATCATAGATAATGAGGGAAAAATTTAGTTTTACTAGATGAAAAAAAGAAAAAGGAAATTGGTATTATTGGGTCCCACAGCAATACGGAACTCTTATTTACTGATGGTGGAATTGTCTATTAGTATGATTTGGGAGACAGTTTGTGACACCGTGGGAAGCTGAATTTGTTCTATCCTGTAGATCCACACCCTAGTTCTTGTGCTTTATAGGTGTGTGCACAGGGAGCTTCGGCTACCCTGTCTTCTAGGCTGTTGTCCGCTTCGTCCCGAGTGTCGAACATCTCTTGATCTGTTTGCATCTATGTGCTCCGATTTGTTCTAGTTTCCCACACAGTTATCCGAGCATTTCTTTTAAAATGTAAAACCATGTTATGTCCTTTCTTTCAAAGGCCTTCTAGTACATTTGGAATGAACTCCATACCTTCCTATCACTTGCAAGGTCTTCTGAGCTGCGGGTCCTTACAGTCTCTTTGACCGTGTCTTACAGTCTCTTTGACCGCGTCTTTACTCATCTCCTTCATGCGTTTTTATCCTTTGACCACACTTGCCATATTACTATTTGTCCAACATAACAGGCATGCCCCTGTCTCAGGGCCTTTGCACTTGCTGTTTCTTGGGCCTGACATGCTCTTCTCTTAGATTTTTAGACATTATGCATCCTGACATCATGCAGTTCTCTTTACTTCTCGAATAGTGTTTTTCATATTTAGCATTTTTCATATTTTATTGGCAAGCTTGATTTGAACTTCTGCATTTTCCGTTCCTATTCGTTTTTAGTTTTGGTTGCTTTTAGTTTGTAAGAGCTTGTTGCATATTTTAGTTGTTTACTCTATCTTCTGCCTGTATTACAGAAGTATTTTTGTAAACCTGACAAAGATACATATCTTTATGTAATTTTCTTGTATAGATTCTAAGCTTTCCAGTTTTGCAATAGTAGAGTGAATATAGCTTTCTGGTTTTCTTTGAAGATTTTTTTTTTTCCTTTTTAAGTAATTCACCTGAATACATATGCATCTCCAGCTGAAATATATACAGGAGACATATAAAATAAGAAAAGGTTGTATGTTAATTTTCTTCTGACGTGTCATGTCGGCACTATTTAGTACTTGAGCCAAACTTCCTTCACTGTATTGATATGTTGTCTGTTGTATTGATAATTTGTTGGGATATATTTCCATATGCTCTATTGTGTTCCACTTTTTATTTTCTTAAATTTTTTATTTTCTTTAAGATTTTATTTATTTATTAGACAGAGATCACAAATAGGCAGAGAGGCAGGCAGAGAGAGGAGGAAGCAGGCTCCCTGCTGAGCAGAAAGCCTGATGCAGAGCTCGATCCCAGGACCCTGAGATCATGACCTGAGCCGAAAGCAGAGACTTTAACCCACTGAGCCACCCAGGTGCCCCCACTTTTTATTTTTCTAAGGGTAATTCCATAGGGTCCGATAATGGCAATTCCATCATGATTTAATTATAACATATTTATAATATATTTCAGTATCTTTTGAGGCAAGTTCCTGACCATATTTTTCACTGTCATATTTTTTTAAAAAAGGAGAAGGGAGTTGAGGGAAATTGGAGGGGGAGATGAACCATGAGAGACTATGGACTCTGAAAAACAGTCTGAGGGTTTTGGCAGGGAGAGGGGTGGGAAGTTGGGTGAGTCTGGTGGTGGGTATTGTGGAGAGCACGTTTTTGCATGGAGCACTGGGTGTGGTGCATAAACAATGAATTCTGGTACACTGAAAAGAAATTAAAAAAATAAAAAATTAAAAAAAAGATTTTATTTATTTATTTGAGAGGGAGAGTGAGAGAGAGCATGAGAGGGGAGAAGGTCAGAGGGAGAAGCTGACTCCCCATGGAGCTGTGAGCCCAATGCAGGACTCCATCCTAGGATTCCGGGATCATGATCTGAGCCAAAGGCAGTCACTTAACCAACTGAGCCACCCAGGCGCCCACTGTCAGATTTTTCTTGACTGTTGTTTCTTCTTAAGCATGAACTTTAAGATCAATTTATCTATGTAAATTTTTTATGACTTAATATTTTACAGTGAACATTTGATGCCTTTCCATTTGCATACATTTTTATATCTTCAGTAACTTATGTTTTTCATATATTATGGATAAACCATTTCTAAGTAATTCAAACTTCTGTTGTAAACTGATAGATACATATATGTAAATACAACACAGTTTAAAAAACTGGTTTTCATGTTGGAATGTTTAATTTTAGTCCTTCACTAAGTATCAATATTCATGTTTTTTTTTCCATCTACAGTTTGATTTTTTAAATTTATAGATGTATCATCATGGGAAACCTATCTTTTTTCCCAATGATTATGCTAATTATTTAACTCTTGTTAAAGAGTTAAACTTACAACATTCCTTATGGTAAATCATTTTCCCTCCATATTTAAACTGTGTCATCTTCAGTTTCCTGTTACTTATCAGCTAATGCTAAAAAGGCTTTTAATGATCAGTCATCTATCCTTTAATTTCTTGTTGTCCCTGTAATGGAAGTCTTTTTTAAATTTTTAAGATATTTCGTTTACTTATTTTGGGGGAAGAAGGAGAGGAAAGGAGAGGGAAACTCAAGCCAACTCTGGGGTGAGTAGGGAGCTCCACGAAGGCTCCATCTCAGGACCCTGCGATCATGACCTGAGCTGAAATCGAGAGCTGGACCCTGAGCCACTTACTGAGCCACCCAGTAAGTGGAAATCTTGATGGGCTCAGTTTCAGCGAGGGTACCAAGCCATATATAATAGGTGCCAGGTACCCTGATATTAAAAAAAAAGAGGTGATCGATCCTACTGGCAGTAGGACACACAAATGTGGAATGGGACATAGTGAAATGGCATGCATTTTTAGCAAACCTTAGCTATTTGGATGTATAAAGTTAGAGAGATGGAAGAGAGAACTGTTCTGGTGAGTGTGGTTAGCTCTGACACCTCCTGTCCTGCACACACTACCGTCTTCTTCATTATTTCCACAACACAGTCATGGATGGACATGCCCTCAACCAAAGCCTAGAGAGAGACGTTTTTTTTTTCCCCTAGATCTACTAAGCAAAGTGACTGGTATATCCCAGTGACTAATGTCTGCGAGCAGCACAGATGTTTTTTCTCTTCGGACCAGATGTGCATTATGCAATGCAACATTCTGGATGCAATCCTAGAGAATTTGCCCTGTACGGGGCAAGGCAGCTTCAGGGACAAGAGGCATTCTCTGAGAGATGGTAAGTGTGGGCCGGCTGAAAGGCCATACCACCCAGGACAGAGTAAAGTCAGAGGGGCTCAGTAGGGGCGTATCTGAGGAGTGTCATGGCATGAAACATGCTGAGACTGAGAAGCCCTTTGGGATCTGCCACTCCTGGAGGCCCCCACACCCTATTTCATCTCTGCGCCTGGGTAAGATGTTCTCTGCCCTTCTCTCTGTCCAGAGCTTCAACCCTGGAGGACCGGGAGAAAACCCAATGTGGATGGCAGGAAGAGGGAGGAGGAAGACCAGAATAAAGTGGGGGAAAAGAGGAGTGGACTAGTGGCTGCACATTAGAATCTCTTGGGAAAGTTTTAAATATCTTAATGCCCAAGCCACAGTTAAATCAGAATCTCTTTATACTGGGATCCAAGCATTAATCTTTTTGAAAGATGAAAACCTATGCAAGCTAAAGCTGAAGACCTTTACAGCTTTGGAGATCTTGTTAAAATGCATATTCTGATTCCATATCTAGGGGTGGGGCCTGAGATTGTTTAGTTCTAACAGGTTCCCAGGTGCTGCTGGGGCTATTGGTCCGGACCGGAGAGGAAGAAATATAGATGATTCTGCTGTCCACTCTGCTCTCTCCTGGCCTGAAAAAGTAGTGAATACTAGCCTATGTGTATTAGAGACTGGCCTGAGCTGTTGATAGGATTGACTTGAGATGGACTGGAAAGGTTATAAGGTGCATCTCATATAACATATTAGGCATGGAAACAAGCCCTAAGAACATGTTTGTATGAGTAA
This sequence comes from Taxidea taxus jeffersonii, assembly GCA_003697995.1. NCBI lineage: Eukaryota > Metazoa > Chordata > Mammalia > Carnivora > Mustelidae > Taxidea > Taxidea taxus. The sequence continues at coordinate 21,759 of RCUC01088718.1, forward strand.
AGGAAATTATACGTTTATTTTCTGTCCCTATTATAATTTCATTTTAACATTATAATAGTTTATAAGTACTTATATTAATATCTAAGCCAATTCTGTTTATGGAGTCACTTTTTAAAATTATTTATTTATTTACTTATTACTGAAACTCTGATAAAATTGAGATCATGCCCACTGAAGCATGTCTGAGTTTCAGTTGTGGATCTACCACTTAATAGCCTTATGACCTTGGGCAACTACTCAACTTCCCTGTGCTTCAGTTTATTTATCTGTTAAATGTGAGTATAGTAGTGTAATGTGGTTGTGAAAATTAATACAACTAATGCATTTATTTTTATTTTTTTAAGATTTTATTTATTTATTTGTTAGAGAGAGAGAGAGAGCTAGCACAGGCAGACAGAGTGGCAGGCAGAGGCAGAAGGAGAAGCAGGCTCCCTGCCAAGCAAGGAGCCCAATGTGGGGCTCGATCCCAGGACGCTGGGATCATGACCTGAGCCGAAGGCAGCTGCTTAACCAACTGAGCCACCCAGGCGTCCCCAACTAATGCATTTAGAACAGTGTCTGGACCAAGAGAATTCAAGTCTAAGTATTTTTCACGTTGCTAAAATTGTTGTTTAATGATACTATTTGCATTAGTGTATAACTTCTCCATCTGTTTAATATTTTGTAACTATTACTATTAGTAGGATTACTTTAAAAAGTTACTTTGAAGAGGTTTTCTTTTTATCTTTTTGTTCCTCTCTTTTCCTTGGGATCTCTCTTACTAGCAACAGTTAGTCCATTGACGTCCTCTACCCCTTATAATCCAACAGTGTTAGTCTTTTTCTTAATTCAGTTTATAGGACTGTATGTAAGTTAATAAATCTTCATTAAAAAAAAACTTTGATTACATTTTTTCTATTTGGTAAAAATCTGTTTCATCAATTTCTATTGATGAATTTTAATTCATCAATTTCAATTTTTGGCTATATTCCCTTTGCTTCTTTTTGTTTTCCATTCGTTGCTTAGTATAAGTGCTGATTGCCTTTATTTTTAGTTTTTTTAAAATGAGATTTTATAGCTGGATATTTCCTGTGAGAACAGCTGTTGTTGTATCAATGTTTATTTCCTCTTGGATTCTGGATAATTTAAGAGCAAGTATTAAATATCAAAATAGTTAATATATTTGGTAACCTTTTAGATTACATTTATAATTTTTTTTATTCTACCAGAGAAAGTGAACTAGAAACTATCTTATTTGTTACTTGTAGCCAAAATACAGGGTTGTGTTAAAATCTTCTGTAGACTCCTAAAAGTAGCTGTGCAAAATATGAGCTTTTGTATTCAGATTTGTTCATTATACCATTCAGTTCCCATTTTGTTCTGTTGCATTTGTTCTTGACTTCTGGAGACCTGTATTGAAATCCCCACTAGCGCTGTATCTTTTCTGAGTGTTCTTTGCTTACATAAGCGTTGTTGCTTAATCTATGTAACTGCTCTTTGGTTTTATGGATTTGGGCTGCTGGCATATTTCCTTCCTGGAGCTTGATTCTTCTTCTCTAGAGGACTTCTCTTTAACACGTGCAGTGCTTCTGACCTTGATTCTATTTTTTGGACCGCAACATTACCATTTCTGCTTTTTGTTTCATTTTCTTGATACCCGTTTTTCCATTCCACTCTTTTTAGCCTTTCTTTTGTGACCCTTTCCCATGAAAAGCTGTTTTTTTTTTTTTAAGCAGTGTTTGTTTTGAGTTGATTTATTTTTCTGCTCATGTATGTAAAACTAAACACACTTGATTTTATTCCTTATTGTGTTACTCTGGTTTCCCTTGTCTATTTTTTTTCCTCCCCTTATACTCTTCTATTCCTTTTTGATTGATTAGGTGGTCTCCCTAGGTAGCCCTTTGAAAGTCCCATTATTGCCGATCATCCTGGGTAATCATTTCCAAAGCCTTTTCACTGTCAAAGTGTTCTTGCTTGGAGATATATAGTATGGTCTTCTGTCTGGTTGGTCACCTTCCCTTTTCCAGTGTCTCCAATACTGTGTATTTCTTTACCAGAATGTGGAAAGAAAATGACTGCAGGGCACTGATTTTCACTCTTTCTTTTCAGCCTAAAAAGGTGATCTTTCTCATAAGATAACTTCCTCCTACTGCCTTCTCTACCCCCTGAACACTTCGAAATACTTGTATTTTCTCCCTTTCTATGTGGCCCCAAAGCTGAGTTTTGCTCTGATATTTTAATTCATTTACTTTCAAACTATTAGGAGAATGTACTTGGAATGTCTTTTAAAAAAAAATCAGGACTCCTTATTTAGCATTTATATCAACTCTCAGAATATCCTTGTCCTTTTTGATGTAACCAAATACAGTTCCTCCCTGTTTTCTCCCTTGGTTAGAAGTTGGGAATGGTTTCCCATTCCCTTTCTGAGTATTTGATAATTGGATAGTCTTTCTCGGTTGGAGTTTTTTGAGTGACGGAGTCGCTGAATCTTTGCTACCTTTACATGGCCTTCACCTGGTTACAAATACGTTATAACCACGTGCATGGTATTGCTTGTGCAGTCTGCCTAGCCATCTGTGATGTTCATCTTATCTCTTCTAGCCAATCTCTCCCTTTCAGATTCTGTCCAGAGGCTGCTGCTTGCCCATCCCTGTCTCTGGCAGCTGAGCATGCTTAGGCAGGTATTTTCCTCTCTCTGCCCGCTGACATCCAGTGGCTGGGACACAAAGGCAGCGTGCGTTCACGGTGTGGCCACTGGCAGGTTTCCGGCTCTCTACCTGGGACCCAGGAGGCTAGGACTCTGCTGCTTTGGAGAGGGGTAGTGTGCTGTGCAACTGTTCATGTACTCCTTAACTCAGTGAGGGCCAACAGCAACACACTCACGATGTCCACTTCATCTATTTGGATGAATAAATGAGAGCTTGTGCTGAGTTCTGCTCAGACAACTATTAAGATTCGTGGGCACTTGCCTCTGTCTATTAGGATATCATTTAGAAGAGGAAAAGGGTTTTGTCTGCATTATTTGCTGCATTATTCCTAGTGCTAAGAGGAGGGCCTGGCACTGGTTAATGAATGAATGGATGCACTTTCGAGCTACTATGAAACAAGTTGGCATGAGTTTTGAAAAGTGATTTCTCACAGCAGTGCTCATTTCACAGAGTGCTCTATCCTCATTTATTGCAATAAGGCAAGTTTTTTTTTTCTTAAAAAGGTATGCCAACATCTATTTGAGTTAGAATAGTAGTTAACAGTATCAATTTGTCATCTTCATCTTTCTTCCAGTGAAAGAGGGAAGATAAAATGGTAAGGGTATGCTGAATAGGAAGAAGGCTTAAGCCTATAAAAGAGGCTTTTACTAAGGGCCTCCCCCAGCAGTGATCCTTTGACAGATACATCCATGTACCCCACACAGCTGTGTTCCCAGTGGAGAAGTGTCTTCCCTGAGTCTGAATTGGCAGCTTCTGAGTGAGGATGATTGTGATCCTGCTTGCAGGAGACGAGCAGCAGAGGCCCATGAGACTGCAGGACAGAAATGAAATCCTCACCTTCATAGAAGGCAAGAAGAAGGACTAGAGCTGGACAAGCGGTACCTCTGTGTGGTGGTATCAAAGACCGTGTAATGAGGACTTAGAGCAATGCTAATGCTCGCAGCCATCCTGATTTTCTAACTTCGAATAGGAAAATACAAGCAGACAGCACTTCTGCCCTTTACTCCAGGCTTCTTCCTTACAGTGATGGCAGTCTATTGTGTTCTGAATACGTGTTCCGAAAGTAAGCCAGAAAGTAAGGTCCACAGGTGCATCTGAAGGAAGCCCGGACTGCGTGGAGAGAAACCTGCTCTGAATTTTAAGAAGTTGAGGTTTTTGGAAATTAAGCATTAGACTGACATGGTGATGCAATTCATTTCCCCTCTTGTCTCATTGTCTCTTTGGTCTTATTTCGGGGAGTCTGGGCCTGCTCCAGGGTTCCCCCGAGGTGCGGGGCGGGGGCAGGGGCAGAGCACTGTGCATACAGGAGAGCTGAGTGTTCGTGGTAACCTGGAACCAGAGTCTCCCATGTGGCTGGCTTTGCATGTGACGTCGTGTAGTCCATCACCCAGTGTAGCCATTCCTGTTTCATCCTTTGTTTATACCTTGATTTCTCTTATCCTTGAGCTTTTAGTAAGGCTGAATAACACATTAAAATCTGATCTGAGCTGTGCTCTGGGGAAGAGACTTGGACGGGGAGACAAGGGCAGTCACATTCTCCTGATCGTCTTATTAGCAATCCAGTTGTTCCTTCTCAGTCTTCTCTGTTGGGTTCTTCTTTTTCTTTCTTTCTTTCATTACATATTGGAGATCCCCAAGAGTTAGGTCTCTGGACCTCTTCTTATTTTATCTGCGGTTCCTCCTCCTCTTGGTAATCTCAGTCTCACACCGTAATGTCATCCAATTCCGGTGAATGGTAACTCTCATCTTGATATAATACCAAAAACAATAGGATCAGATGTAATTTTCCCTTTGTCAGCTCCTATATGTGATGCACTGGTAAGTCTGATTGGTTCTACTTTTAAAATGTATTTGTGACACATTCCCATTATCCATTTTTATGGATCTGTCACCTTAGTCCGTATCTTCCTCTTTGGCTTTGACTAGCCCAAGAGTTTGCTTGGTCTTTGTCCTGTTGATATGTTCAACACTGAAGCCAGAATTATCTTAAGGGAAAGCCAGGTAAATGTCACTTCTCTCATGAGAACCCTCCGGTGGGTCTGTTTCATCTAGCGGAAAAGCCAGCATCCTCAGTGGCTGACAAAGCCCTGTGAAGTGTGGACTCCAGTTCTACCCCGTGGCTAGCGCATTTTGCTCCAGGTCCACAGCCTGTTTGGTATTCCCTGAAGCCAGCACAGGTGCTCCAGACAGGAGACGATGCGCGTGCACCTGCTGTCCTGATACTTGCCACCCCCCCTTATGACTCCCATCTCACCTCTGAACCAACTCCCTTAATCCCAGCGCTTCCTGTCTTACTTCCCGTTTTAACTTCTCTCTATTCTTGTGAGATCACATGACATCTCTTTTCACCTCTAACTCCTCCCCGATCTCAACAGAACACGAGTTCCATGAAATAACAGCTGTTACGTTTCATTCGCTGGGGCCCCAGGGCCTGGAAAGGAGTGTGCAACTTCGTGGGGACTGAATAAATATTTGTGAAATTAATACAGGAGTGAATTAATCTCATCTGAGACCAGATGTCGGCCACAGTCGCCCTGTGGTGGGAAATACATTCTAGAATTGAGAGTTAATAGACTGAAATAAGGTTAATAGTCTTAAGTCAAGTGACAAGAAAATAGAGCAGAGTAACGAAAATGGATGCCATATGAGAAACCTCTAGAGACTCGAGAAATAATGGAGCCAGAAGAGTCCTTAAAACAAGGAAGTCCTAAGGTCCAGCGCATACAGGTGGTGCTCATAAGAGAGTGAAGTTTGGTCCCGCATGTTAATGTGGTTTGTAGACACAGCGTGTGGTAGAGAATGTGGTCCCTCAGTACTCCTGTGTGTCTGAGTGCACTTCCATACACGTGTGTGTGTGTGAGATTTGTCAAAGAGCAGGACAACAATGTTAAGTGATTACATGTTATACTTGGATTAGTTTAGTTCAAAAACTTAAAAAAAATGCTTCAATATCAAGTTTTTCTGTAACTTGCATCTGAGTTACTTTTACAACAAGAGAAGATGCTGTCATGAGAATTGTAGTTTAAGTGTGTTTCAGCACAAACAATGTAAGATTGTGTGTTTGTCACCTAAGTGCTAATCAGGTCATCTAAGAGTGGGTCGAGTCAGGAGGCACATACTGCGATGTGGCCACTCTGAGCGAAGTGTTCTAGAACTAGGTCTCTGTACTAATTAGTTTACTGAATGTCAGAAATGAACTTTTGTAGAAAGCCATCTATTAACCTAATGAATTTCAGAAATGGGTTCTTATTGTAAATATATGTATCCATTAAATATATTTTAGACGTTACCACCTACACATGGATTGAGGGGGGCGTGGATTGAGGCTTCTATGTTTGACCTGTAGGAACAGGGCTCTGGGATGCATCTCTAATTGACTCTCCAGCCAGATAAGCCACATGGTTCTGATTGCCTTGTCCTAGCCATAAGGTGAGGGAATCTTGCCTCCAGATTTTGGTGATTGCCCTAAGTGAAAAGTTAATGTAAGCACTAATGTAATGTATAGAGAAGTTAGAAGGATAGAAACCTGAAGCTTTATCCAGCTTACAGATGGGTTGTATGACTATCTTTTGGGCTTGATTTCTAGTAAGTCCCTAGCAAGTTAGTGCCAGTTTGTCTTAGTGTCTTAAGGTAATATTTCCTCTAACTTGGCAGTGGGAGGGTAGCTAATACCTGCCTCAGACTACTTTGGCAGGAACTGACATCTACCCAAAGCAACATGATCAGCACTGGCTTAAGTCAGTAACAAAGTTCATGTTTAGGAGGTGCGGGAAAGCTAAGATTCTCATGTCTTTTTTCCTCTATAGTTTTCTCAGATTTCTGCAAAGAATCATTTAGATAGCTTTTACTTAGAAATCTATAGTGCGGGTGAAGAAGGAGGTTTTGAGTTCTCTTTTTACTTTTACTGCCTATATTTTAGCACTTCAGTTTTTTTGCGTGCTTTGCAGATCAAAGCATATGAAACATGTAGAAAGAATGCTTTAGGTTAAAGATATTAAAAATCATGTTACGTCTCCGATTCAATTTCCCATTTGCTACTTCTCAGGGAGCATTACATTATTTGCCCTTAATTTCAGCTGAAAACGTGATGCAAAATAAAACCCACAATCACCATTTATCTGTTCTTCCAAGGGCGGGTATGTAGCTGTCTCTGTTCGGAGGTTTGCTCATTTCGCTCTGATGTGTGTCCCTCTTTAACACATCCTGAAATGGGAAACATGTTCTGTGCAAACTGCGTCTTTCATAAGCAAAGCTCTAGGTCAGTCCTTCACAGAAATCAAATGGAAATCTGTATCTGCTTCGACATCAGAAGAATTAAATACTAACCCCAGTGCTTCCTTTCACATTCAGCTAATAATTTCATTTCTTCTGTCTACTTTATATATCAGTCATTTTTAATGTAAATGAATGTTTCTATGTCCTCATCCTTCTTTTATTGCCTCTTTAGTAATTTGATGTGATAGGAACTTGATTAAAATTCTGTTTCCATCTATATTTATATCTCCTCATTCATAGATCTAGTGTATGTGGTGGGGAAAATTCTATTCTTTTGGTAACCACTATTTATAAAACTAATACTGTAGTACCTTTGGAAGGGTTATGCGTTGCCTTATGTACTAATTAGAATGGAATGGATAAGGATGAAACTACTCAATTTTTACTTATAATTAAGTAGGAGAATTTGTTACTGTACTTTGCAAATACAAACTAATCTCCCCTTTACAACATCCTGTAGATACGGAGCATTTAAAATGTAGTGAAGTTTATGTTAACCTTGGGTACAGAGGAAATGACCATTTCATGACTGGTACTGGTTTCTTTTCAGATCTTATCATGCAACATTTATCTGATGATTCAAGCTTTCCAATCTCTTCTAAACCTCAGGTAGCATAACTTACACCAGGGCTACATCTTCTCTCCAGCTTCTGGGTCTGATGTTGTCACACATAAGGGTAACTGGACCATCTTTCTGTATCCTGCTAAGATCTTATTGCATAAGTAAGGTCTTAAACACTTTGCATTACTTATTTTTTATGCCCCATGATCTTACAGATATGCCCCATGATCTTACAGATAATTCACTGGCCTCATTTCTGAAGCATGAGTGGTTTTCATTAGATGATACTTAGGTTCCAGTCAAGAACTGGCATCCATTCATTAAATGGTTATCAAATAGTTATTGAACAAGGGCCAAGGATTCACAAACTTTAATGGTAATCCTAGGTTTTTAAAGTAGTTGGGAAGATAAATATACATAAAAGAAAACAATTATTATATCATACAGTATCTTTAAAATGAAGGGGATAAATGGTGTCTCCTATAGAATTTCATCTTCAAACATTGGGGTGACCAGAGAACATTTCAGAAAGAGAGGGAGCTTCATTTGGCCCATAAAGAATCCATAGATATTAGGCAGGGGAAGAGGACTTTAAGTTGTCTTGGAGGTTTTGAAAACTAAGGACTTGGCTAAATGTTGAATACCTTGTAAGTGAACTTGGTAGTTAGTGGTTACTCTGGGTCTCACAGTATGCCTGGGTATTGTTAATGCGTATATACCTAGAGTCAGCATTTGTCCACACTGAGTGAAATGTGGAAACCTTCTTTCCATTTAGGTCCCTTTGTTGTCCTCACTTTCAAAGATGGTGTTGTAACTTTTGTTTTAAATATCATTATTGTACGTAGGATCATGTGCTCTTTTGGATTTAATGCAAACACCTTGCTATCCACCCAGGTGATAGAAGTTGGAGGAATAATAGACTTCTGTACTGTAGGGTGGACGTTCTAATTCTTGACCAAGCATCGGAAGGCACATCTATTTTTCCTGAAGGAAGAATGACAATTTCTTTAATGTTAGTGTAGTATTTATGTGAGAGCTCTCCTAGATAATGCTCCCAGTGGGAATCAGGAATATTTGCCTTAACACTCAGGCTAGAGAGAGCATTGTAAGTGCTCTGTAACATTAGAATTATGTTAAATCCTCATTTAATAGTTAAGAGTCTCACATTTCTAAAGATTTTCAAATGAAAATATTCACCTTGGAAGGTATCTCCTTGGATTAAATTTTTTTTTAACCAGTTTGTGCTGGATTTTCCATCTATATTGAGACACATTTCCTTTTTTAGCTTGTGAGACCAAATGTGTATAATTATACCTGAGGAAATGCCCTCTGATACCTTTTCATATCTTCATCCCCATTCCATCTCTCATCACTGTTGGGACTTTAGATGTCTACTGGTACAAAATATTACTGAAGTGTATTATAGGGGTTTATCTGGAGATCTTTCTAGGA
>RCUC01088722.1:0-10895 GCA_003697995.1 Taxidea taxus jeffersonii
GCATTTGACTGGCTGTTATCAAGGTTCCTCTAAGGATTCTGCCTCCTTGGGACAGAATCAGACCAGAAGTTTCCATTCTGATAACAAAGCCCTGGCACAGAAAAACAAGTACCTCCAGCTGTTGCATCCAGAACAGTATTCGAAGGAACAAAGAGAGGAAACACCTGACCCCTCCAAAGGCTGTTTGTGTTTGTTATTGATTTGTTATTGATCTAAGGGTGGTCAGAGGCAGGGGGGAATGGGCGCCTCCAGCTGGCTGGTGCTCAGACAGCAAGTCCTCCTGGCCTCCCTTTGTCCAAGGATGAAATCTGGGGCCCGGAGAAGACCTCCAGAAGCCAGCCCAGCTCTGCGATTTATTTCCCAAGTTGTGACTGTGGGAGGATAGAGGGATGAAGATAGACATCGAATCCAACATGTTCAGAATGAATCTTGTCCTTCCAGCCTCAAACCTACTCCTCCTCAGGTATCCCCAGCTCAGGGAAGACCACCACCACCTGCCCAGCAGCACAGACGGAAAACCAGACAGCGGTCCCCCGCCCTCCCCGCCCTGCATATTACCGTGCCCAGTCTGCAGGCCTGTTGTTTCTATCTAACAGTGTGCGAGCCCTCCCCGGCCCATCATCATTCCCCACGCGGCATTTCCTCTCCGAGGCCCCCGCCTGCAACCCACCACCTGCCTAACGGGAGAAATTGAGACACAGAAGCTGTTCCCTGAAGGAAGGTGGAATGTGTGTGCCTTGAATACGAGGCCGGCTCTCCCAGACCCTCTGCCCAAACACGGCTTCTCTGCTGAGGCGCAAAGAGACCCAGGGCTGGGGATCCTGACAGAGGCCAAGAGTCCACCCCACACACAGGGACGGGCTCCAGGACAGGCTGTCACTAAGCAAAACTCCAGCCCAGCTGCCCCACAGCCCAGAGGGCCTAGGGCATCGTCAACACACGTCGCCTGCTCCTGGGGGAAGTCTGCCAGCAGCCTCACCCGGGGGGACCTCTGCCGGGGAGGCTGCCCCACGGGAGACCGGGCACAGGCAAGGCGGAGCCTGAGCCCCCTGGCCTCCAAGGCCTTTCCAAGGCTGCCTCACAGTCGCCCCTGGAAGTGCAGAAGGGTCTATGGTTCTCAGGAAACGTGCAGACTTGTATTCCTGGCCCACCTGTCTCAGACCGGTGACAGACACAGCCTGCCCAGGAGTTCCAAGCAGAAACACCAAAATCCTACCTCCCCAGCATCCTGCAGACCTCCCCGCTCTGACCCACTGTGCCCTATGTCTCCTCCTGGCCAAGGGGTTCATTTGTGGCCCAAAAGATCCTTCTAATTGTTTCTGGAACCTCAGACTATGAGCATGGATGGTGGTGGGCAAGTGCAATTCTCCGCCTTGTCCTTGAACGACTGACTGGCTAAGTTGCCACTGCCAGGTCAGTCCGGGGGAGAAGGATCTACACTGTTCCCACTAGGGCCTGCCCAGGGTTCCCGGGAGGCTGTAAGAGCAGGTTCACACAGCAACCATGTTGCTCAGAGCACCCCCAGGAACCTAGATGTACACGTGGGCTTCATCTTGGGGAAGGAGACCTTCCAGGGCTTGCTAGCTAAGACCCGCATTTACAAGGCAGTCTGCCTGTTAGGAATTGTCTAGCGTCAAGTAACAGAGTCAGATTAACCTCGACTTGAAGAAACAGATTTACTTTCTTGCGCTAACAAGAAATCTGAAGGGCGGTGGCCCCTGACACCGTTTCGGTGGCTTCAGTCATCGTGGCTCCTTAGCCTCATGCTCAAAGTTGCAAGATGCTTGCTGTCCCCCAGGAGAGCCACCTTAGAGCATGAGGGACCCTCTGCCCTCCTCGCTGCGTGGACCAGTGGGGTCATCTACTGCCTGCCTCTCTCCCAAGGTTTACAACACCCTCCCCTCCCCACTCCTTCCCATCCTCCCATGTCTGACTATTCCCAGTCAGGAGCTTTTTCAAACCCTGGAAGGATAATTGCTCAGAAGGAAGTAGAGACATAGCAGAGATGAGGCGGCAAATGAAATACACATATTTACTTGTTCTCACTCTTCAAAGGGAGAAGAGAAAACAGTCACAAAATTTTAGAAGCCAAGAAGCAAATGGATGAATAGTAAGTAACTTAGCAGACCCAAAGTTCTGAATCTGAAGCCCACAAGGGAAAAAGGCAACAAGAACCCATTTTATACCCCAGAGCCCTCAAAAGGCTCCTGAACAGATGGGAACAACTGCCTTTGGAAGCAAAAGAGAAGGTGAGGCTTAAAACTAGATGTGACTTTCTTGGGGGTGCTAATACCCTCCAGGTCTCCCCCACTATCTGAAAGTGGGGTGTTCCTATAACACCTTTTGTAAACTGAAGGCAAAGCCAAGAAGCAATTACCATGTCATGAAAAGGAAAGTCCCCTTCAGATTTCTTTTGGTTAACAAAACAGGTACTGATGCGGTCTTCCATAAACATAAAATGGCGTAACACAAACTCTGTAACAGTACAATGGGGGGAGACATGTACCCAGCTTCAAACACATGCTGTCCTTCATGAAAAAGGAAGAATGATTCTGGAAACAGAGCTTGAAGACCAGAGGTTAGAATGTGAATCTTTGGGGGTCCAAGAGCAGATTGTGGATGGCAAAGTAATGCCCACCAAAGATGCCCATGTTCTAGTCTCCGAAACCTGTGAATATCTTACCTTACATGGTAAATGGGATTCTTCAACCGTGATTTTAGTTAAGGATGTTGTGATGGGGAGATATCCTGTATTATTCACATGGGTCCAGTGTAATATGGAGATGTGAAGATGGGAGCAGACAGGCCATGAGCCAAGAAATTGCGTTGCCTCTACAACATAGAAAGGCAAGGAAATGGATTGTTCTCTAGAGCCTCCAGAAAGAATGCAGCCCCACTGATACCTTGGTTTTAGCCCACTGAGACAAATTTCAAACTTCTAAGCTCTATAACTGTAAGACAAGAAATCTGTCTCATTTGTGCTAAAGCACTAAGTTGGCTTGTGGTCATCTGTTACACCAGCAGTAAGAAACAAATACAGCCCCTAAATGTTTCATATGTTCATCGTATTGTAAACGGAAAAATCAAAGTTCAATTTCCATTTGTTTATTTCTAGTATATACAAATAAGAGATTTATATGTATTGATCTTATATCCTGTAACCTTACTAAACACAACTGTCAGTTCCAGTAGCTTTTTTTGTACCCTCCCTAGGACTTTCCTCAGACACAAAATGCTGTGTAAGAAAGAACACAGCTTAACTTCCTTCCCCATCAGGATGCCATTTACTCTTTTTCTTGCCTTATTGCACTGGCTAGAACTAACTACTTACCTTGCAGTGAGACTAGACATCCTTGATTTGTTCTAGAAATTAGAAGGCAACATTTTCTCCTTCCCATTGAATATGATGTCAGCTGTGGATTTACCATAGGTGGCTTTATTGGGCGAGGAAGTTTCCTTCTTTTCCTAGATTTCTGAGAGTTTTAATCAGGAATACAGGATCTTGGGTTACGTTTTTTCTTAATCCATTGAGATGATCATGTTTTACTTAACCTATTAATAGGATGAATTGCAGGGGCACCTGGGGGGCTCAGTTGTTTGGGCATCCAGCTCTTGAGTTCAGCTCAGACTGTGATCTCAGGGTCATGAGATCAAGCTCCACATTGGGCTCCATGCTCAGTGGAGAGTCTGCTTGGGATTCTCTCTCACCCTTTCCCTCAGCCCCTCCCCCCACTTTCTCTCTAAAAAAATAAATGGACAGATCTTTAAAAAAAAAGAATGAATTATGATCATAGATTTTCAATTTTTAAAAACCCTGCATTTCTGGGATAAACCCCTTTAGGTCATGGTATATTATCTTTTTAATACATTGTTGGAATTAATTCAATAAAATGTTGTTAACAGATTTTATGTATGAGAACCATTTATCTGTGGTTTTATTTTCTTGCAGTATCTGTTTGGTTTGGTATGAGGGTAATACTGACTTCATAGAAAGAGTTGAAAATTATGGCCTCCTCTTTAATTTCCTGAGAATGTTTGTGTAGAATTGGTATAAATTTTTCCTTAAATATTTGTTAGAATGTATTTGATGTAATTATTGGTTGATCGTTACTCCATTTTGATCAGAAATGGAAGTCCCCAACGTATTTACTTTTATCCTTCACTCCTCTGGTAGACATTCACCTCCAGCTCCACAGCCTTCATTTCTCCTAAGTTCTGCCTTGAGGTTCCATAGCGGTGATGTAAGATGATGATGGGCAGCCTCCTAGGACATAACAGATTGAGACTTTATAAGAGCAAGTTCATAGCAGTCAGAGCAGGACTCTTCCTTCTGAAAAGCTTGAAGCTGGAAGAATCATCACAGAACTTGTTCTCTTTTAATCTTTTGGTCCAAGTGGAGAAAGCAGGTGACCTTTCTGCCAGGGCAGAATAGCATCAGGAAGCTATTCTAACATTCTTGTGGGCTGGTGGAATTTGGAGATATAGAAGTTAGATTGAAATAAGTATATATTGCTTCATAACAGAAGGAAGATACCTCAAATGCCCTGTGATGTCTCCACATCTCTTGGCCTCAGAGTAAACTCATGCCCCTGTTAATGGCTCCTCTAATGCAGCCAAGGCACAATGGTTTGAAGGGATAAAAATGTTCCCTGATATCTACCCCATCCTTCACTCCCAGGCTTTACCTAGAGAGGAAGAGAAAACAAACATACAGTTATAGTTGCTATATCCTCAAAAGATGTTTCTCACTTATTCTTGCTTTAGGGCTGGCTCCAATCTTAGCAAAAGAAAAATAAGCTCCCTGGTACATAGTAGGTGCTCAATAAAAATATATTAAATAAATTAGAGGATCAACAAATGAGTAAATAAACAAAAGGGTCACCTTAAAGATGTCCCATGGAGGCAGGGAGTGGTCAATCCATGAACGTCCTACAATACTCACCCTTTCCCCTCCCAGTAAAGCATAGTGGGCAAGTGGAGAGATGTGTAGATTTTAAATCCTCAGTGGGGTCCATGACCCAGAAAAGATTAAGTGCCATTTCCTTAAGGTCTTCAGACATGCTGATGGATGAAGATGATAATATTATATTTGCTTCCCATGGCCAAGTTTCTGGCTTATAAGGATGGGTCAGGCTCTCAGGACAGCCTTGATGTCTACACAAGAGATCTCCTGATTTCTGAGCCCCACAGCACAGCTCCATTTATTGCATCTCTAAGTGCACAATTAGCTTCCGCAGGCAGGAGACCCTAATGAAGCAAGCCAATTATGGATCCATTAGAGCCTTGCAGAGCTCATTTATCCTCCCCACAGCCCAGCCAGTGAGAGGACACCAGGTTCCTCCAAGGAAGGGACTGAGCCTGGAGACTCAGAGGTTTTTTTTTTTGTTCCCTCCAGAGCAGCCTGGCCCCAGTGGTCTCCCCTTCCCAGAGGCATAGGGTGGGAGCAGAGTGCTGTTTGTGTCTCAGTAGGATGTCACAGCAGAGGAAGGGGAGTGAGGAAGGGAAGAGGGCACCCGGCTAGGGTTCGCATTGTTCCTACTCATCACCAAAGGGGTCAATTTGTTTCAGGAAGGTCATGGAATTTCCTTGATGTCCATTAAATTTCAAAATCACTGAATCTGTAAGAAATACACTGGGGCTCCGAAAGGAATTTAAAATGGGGACCTATCCATTCAATCTGAAGAACCAAACTGTGTTCTCTTGCAATTAAAATAAAAGCTACAGACCATGGAGATGAAGAAATGGCTTGGTGGGATGTGCACAGATGACCCGGAAGCCCATTAGAGTGAAAAGAGGTCCATTGACATCCTTACCTTTACCAAGCTTGCCAGAATCTCTGGTAAGGTGTCAGGACACACCCGCCAACATAGCTCCCTGAGAGTAGGCTGGCTGTCAGGAGACCATCCACACTCCCTGGACTGGCTTCTCTAGAGATGGAGGCTACTCAGAACAACTGGTACCGTCAGTGGCCTTGGCCATCAGCAGTGTTCCCTGCTGAAAGGTAATCTGTTAGCACTCCTGTCTGCCAGGGTGGTGGGTGGGAATTGAAGTAAACTTTCTGGAAGGCAGGATAGAAATAGACATCAAGAGGGAAGTGTGTGGGCTTTGCATCAGTTATCTGCTGCTGTGTAACAAATCACCCCACACTTAGAGGCTCAGACAGCAAACATGACCTCACAGTCCCGTGGGTAGCATTCATTTCTTCACCAGACATGGGGCCAAGGGTCCCAGTTCCTCATGGGCCATTTGGCCCTCTGTTCCTTACCACATGGGCCTCCCCACAGGCTGAGGCCTCACGACAGGGCAGCCTACTTTGCTCAAAGCAAACAAACAAGAAGGACGGGCAAGACAGATCACAGTCTTCTGGACATGAATCCTGAAAGCAACATCCTGTGACTTTCACTCTATTTTATTCATCAGAAGCAAGTTACTAGTGTCATTCCACACTCAAGGGACTCAAGGGGGTTGTACAAGCATAGGAAGGTTGGCAGTGGGATTTATTGAGGGCCAATTTACAGGTTACCTACATACCTTTGAGCCCTATAACTCCATTCACTGGACATTATCCTGGAAGTACAAAGTTGCACAGCCAACACTGCTGTTTAAAATGGTGTACAGTTTGGGCGCCTGGGTGGCTCAGTTGGTTAAGCTGCTGCCTTCGGCTCAGGTCGTGATCCCAGGGTCCCTGCTCAGTGCTTCTCCCTCTACCCACAGCTCCCCCTTGCTTGTGCTTGCTCTCTCTCTCTCTCTCTCTGACAAATAAATAAAATCTTTTCTAAAAAAGAAATAAAATAATAAAATAAAATGGTGTACAATTGATGGGAGCCTGAACGGCTCAGTTGGTTGAGCATTCAACTCTTGGTTTGGGCTCAGGTCATGATCTCAGGGTCATGAGATCAAGCCCCATGTCGGCTGGGCTCCTTCTTCTGCACAGGGTCTGCTGGAGATGCTCTCTCTCCCTCTCCCTCAGCCCCTCCACCTTTCTCTAAATAAATAAATAAATAAATAAATAAAATCTAAAAAACTAAAATAAAAGAGTGTACAATTGGAACCCATTTGATCCAGCTGATTTGATTTCAACAACATTCATATGATAGAAAACTATGTGATCACTAAAACATGACAGAGAAGAGGGCACCTGGGTGGCTTAGTGGGTAAAGCCTCTGCTTTCAGCTCAGGTCATGATCCCAGGATCCTGGGATCAAGACCCGAGTTGGGCTCTCTGCTCAGCAGGGAGCCTTCTTCCTCCTCTCTCTCTGCCTGCCTCTCTGCCTACTTGTGATCTCTGTCTGTCAAATAAATAAATAAAATCTTTTTTTATAAAAAGCGACAGAAAAAAAAGTGACAGAGAAGAACATTTATGTACATGAGAAAACATTTGTAAAGAAATATTGACTTTAAAAAACCAAAACACAGGGACACCTAGATGGCTCAGTCATTTAAGCGTCTGCTTTGGGCTCAAGTCGTGACCCCAGAACACCACGCTCGAATCCCATGTTAGGCTCCCTGCTCATCAGGGACTCTGCTTCCTCCTCCTCCCTCTGCCCTTCCCCCCTGCTTGTGAGCATGCTCTCTCTCTCTCAAATAAGTAAATAAAATTTTTAAAAAGCAGAGTACAAAACCATATGTAATATGAATCCAATATTCAAATACATAGAAAAAAATTAAAAGAAACCACTTTTTGATATTTTGGAGTGTCTCTGGGCGAGGACAGGATTATGCATGATTTTTACTTCCTTCTTTATACTTCCTGTGTTTTCCTGATTTTCTACAGTAAATACATATTATAGTTGACACAACACAGGTTTGAACTGTGTGGGTCCAATTACACGTGGGTTTTTTTCAATACAACACAGTACTATAAATGTCTTCTTTCTTACAATTTTCTTAGCAACATTTTCTTTTCTCTAGCTTACTTTATTATGAAAATACAGTATATAATACATATAACATCCAGAATACATGTCAACCAGCTGTTTATATTGTCAGCAAGGCTTCCGCTCAACAGTGGGCTATTTGTAGTTAAGTTCTACGTGCGGGTTTCCAGCCAGGCAAGGGGACCAGCCCTCCCTAGCCCTGAAGGACGCTCTGCAGTTTGGTCATCAGAGAAGAAAATGCTTTTGTAGGGTTTCCATCCATGCACGGTGACAGTCACACATCCCACAGGTGCTGTGCTCTGCAGGCCTCCAGGACGGAGGGAGACATGACAGACAGAGCAGGACACTGGGGCAAAGCAGGGTCAGGCCTCTGGCCAGAGGTAACACGTCTGCCTCTGCGCTCGTGGGAAAAGCCCCGCTCTGGGAAGACACAGCCGCAGGCACGCACAGCTGGGTGAGCAAACCTGCCTCGAGGTAATTTCGAAAAATGTAGCCCCCAGCTCCGAACAGACACAGCCCCAGAGCAGGATACACAGTGGCCGAGAGAGTGGGCTGGATTTCAGCCCTTGTCCCTGCTCAGCCCAGACCCTTGTTCCTGTCCTGGGGGTCCTCACCTACCTCTGAGAGACCCCAAGCTAGAACGGCCCCGACTGTGAGACGCAGCTGAGCAAAACCCCCTAATCTGGCATAAAAGCTCACACAGCACCTTCTCCGGGCTCCCCTCGCCCTGCTCCTGCCCCGCAGGCAGCTCTTAGAAGTGTCACCCCTTCACTGACAAGGGCACCCCAGTTAAGTGACGGCCCCTTGTGCGAGGCCAGGGAGCAAGGAAAGAGAGGAGTCAGCCCTGGGAGACTAGTACCTCACATCCAGCTCTACTGTTCTCTCCACTCTGAGCTGGACACGTTTTCCAGACAACTCTGATTTCCTCCTCCCGGTTCACGGGCCCACCTCGGGCCTCGCGGGCACAGCTGCGTCCCCGTCGCAGGGCGCCTGGCCTCCCTTCCTCTCCCACCTCCTACCTCCTCCATCCGAGGGGCCGGATGGGACGCAAACGGGCAGGCCCGTCCACCGTTCGGAGAAGGGGCTCGCGGGGCCTGCGGATTTGCCTGTGCCCAGGGGCAGCGCGAGGTGTCCACCCTCCGTGGACCTCACTAGCCCTGACTCGCCAACCAGACACCTGAGGCTCGGGAAAGGCCATGACTCTTCAGAGGTGACACAGCTGTCAAGGGAGGGGCGGGGCTGGGATCCAGACCTCATTCTATTTGCCCACGATGCCTCTTCATGTGTGTTCCGCAGGGAGGAGGAACAGAAAAACACGGCTGTGTGTCAGAAACCCACAGAGGGGACTTGTGAAGGACACGTCATGGTTCAAAAGCAAGCCTGGGAGATGGAAAGTCCCCGCTGGCCGAGTTTCCAGGGCCTGGGAGAGTCCCGGGGACTAGACTGACCAACAGGGCACAGAGGCCTGAGGCTGATCCTGCTGCAGCCGAGTGTGTGTGTGTGTGTGTGTGTGTGTGTGTGTGTGTGTGTGAGAGAGAGAGACAGATCCCTCTGTGGGCTCCAGACCAGCGGACTGGGTTCTGAGGGAAGGGAGACAGGAAAGGTCACCACCGAGGGTGTGGCTCTGGGGACCCAGAGCCGCCCAGGTATGCCCGGCCACCCGCCTGGCTGCCCCTGCCTTGCCCTGGTCACCGGAGGAGCTTCCCAGCCCGCTGGGGCACAGGCCCGGGCAGCTGAGCAGAGGCCCTCATCCCGCCCTCCTGGCAGGCAGCCTGCAGGCGGGCAGGCGCAAGCAGGGGCTGTGGGCAGAAGGCAGAGGGCCCTGTTTCAGGGCAACGAACAACGTCGACGCTCCAGCAGGGAGAGAAGCGGGGCAGCTTCCACCCCGTAGAGACTGTCCCCCCGAGGGGCACCATCTTGGCCCGCCAGCACGCTCGGGGGTCAGCGGAGGCCCCCCGCACGCAGCCTGGCTGTTCAGAGGAAGATAAAGAGGGTGGGATGGGAGAAGGGAGGAGCAGATTTTTTAAGTCCACACCGTTTGCGATGTGTGTGTTTACGCTACTCCATTTACCTTCCCACGGGCAAGCAGGCGTGAAGCTTCTTCCCAGTTTCTAGAACAGGGGACTGCAGCTTGCCAACAGGAAGCAGCTTGCCGGGGGTCACACGGCCAGTGAGAACCGGGCTTCCATACCGGTCTGTGAGGGACGCGCTCTGTTCCCTGTGAACTTGGCACCCCCAGCCCAATCCAAAGGGCCGTTTCCGAACTCCCTCAAGCAGGATCCTCAAAGAAGCTGAGCTGACCTTGCCCTTGAAATATGCAACCCCGCCCTCCCCACCCTACCTGTCGGAGCACCCCCAAGTCCCATTTCTCAGCTCTGGCTCCTATAGCTGACCCCCAAGAGACCCAGAGCGGCAGTCCCCCCAGGAACTCAGCTCACGGGGTGCCAGGCAAAGGGAAGGCAATCTCTCTGAGCCCATTTTACAGTCGAGGAAAGAAGGCCAGAGTCTGACTTAGGCTGTGCTGCTCCCGGGGAGGGCCCTCAGCCAGTGACCAGCACCTCTGCACAGACCCACTCTGCAGAGGGATGGCCACTCCCGCCAACCCCGGCATGCTCTCACACCTTCAAGATCTTTTCTGTCCTTCTCCTTCAAATTTTATTTAAATTCTAGTTGGTTGGGGAGCCTGGGTGGCTCAGCGGGTTTAGCCTCTGCGTTTGGCTCAGGTCATGATCCCAGGGTCCTGGGATCGAGCCCCACATAGGGCTCTCTGCTCAGCGGGGAGCCTGCTTCCTCCCTCTCTCTCTCTGCCTGCCTCTCTGCCTACCTGTGATCTCTGTCAAATAAATAAACAAAATCTTTAAAAAAATAAAAATAAAATAAATTCTATTTGGTTAACATATAATGTAATATTGACTTCAGGTGTCACATTTAGGGATTCGTCACTTACACACAACCCCCGGTGCTCATCACAAGTGCCCTCCTTAATGCCCATCCCCCATCTAGCCCATCCCCCACCCC
>RCUC01088723.1:0-10735 GCA_003697995.1 Taxidea taxus jeffersonii
GGGAAGGAATCCCATTTACAATAGCATCAAAAAGAATAAAATACTGGGACGCCCAGGTGGCTCAGTTGGTTGGGTGGCTGCCTTCGGCTCAGGTCATAATCCCGGCGTCCTGGGATGGAGTCCTGCATCGGGCTCCTTGCTCAGCAGGGAGCCTGCTTCTGCCTCTGCCTGCTGCTCTGCCTGTGCTCGCTCCTGCTCTCTCTCTGACAAATAAATAAATAAGATTTAAAAAAAAAAAAAAAGAATAAAATACTTAGGAAAAATGTTGACAAAAGAAGTGCAAGATTTATATATTGAAAACTATATAACACTGTTGGAAGAAATTAAATATCTAAATAAATAAATATCCATATTCATGGAAGACCTAACATTGCTAAGATGGCAATATTCTCCAAACCGCTCTTTAGATTTAATGCAATCTCTATCAAAATTCCAGGTGCCTTTTTAGCAGAAATTGACAAGTTAATCCTAAAAATCCATATGTACATGCAAGGGACTCAGAATAGCCAAAACAATCTTGAAAAACAAAAACAAAGTTGGAAGAACTCACACTTTCCAATTTAAAACTTTCTACAAAGCTACGGTAATGAAAACAGTGTGGTACTAGCATTAGTGCAACCATAAATAAATGGGATATTATGTGTCCAAAAATAAACCCTCAAAATTTATAGTCAATTGGTTTTCTTTCTTTTAGGGGCGCCTGGATGCCTCAGGCATTAAGCATCTGCCTTCGGCTCAGGTCATGATCCCGGGGTCCTGGCATCAAGTCCCTCATCAGGCTCTCTGCTCAGTGGGTAGTCTGCTTCTCCCTCTCTTCTCTCCTCCTGTCCTCTCTCACTATCACTGTCTCTCTCTCTCCAATAAATAATTTTTTTTAATCTTTTTAAAATAAATAAATAAAATCTTTTTTAAAAAATAGAAAAATCTGTAGCGAGAGTAAGTAGATTCATGGTTGCCAGGGGCTGGGCAGGGGGAAATGGGAAATGATTGCTAATGAGTACAGGGTTTCTTTCTTTTTCACAACAACCTTATGATGTGGATATTATTATCATTATCATTATTATTATTCCCATTTTACAGAACCTAAGCCTAAAGGACTTGATGTAACTTATCCAAAGTCCCAAAACTTCAAGCAATGGAGCCACAAATCAAACCCAAGCCTGCCAGGCCCCCCAGCTGCTGCTCTCCACTGACTGCCTTTCTGCTGCTTCCATTTTCTTGCAATGGATGTTACCCTCCAATCCACAGCTTCTCCTCTATCTCCAGAGATAATAAAATGTCATCATTCACCAATAAGATCCTAACTGTGCCCTGGAGAAGCTCAGAGTCTAGTAAGGAAGCAGATATAAAAGCAAATCATTTCAAATATAATGTGATAGAAATATAGAGGCAAGACTTCTCTGCCTGGGGAGTCAGAAAATATTTCACTAGTTTTCTCTATACTTGGATCATCCTTGACTTTTTCTTTCTTTTACGTCTCACTTCTAATCCCTTAGCAAACCCTACTGGCTCTACTTTTAAAATATATCTAAGATCTGACCCCTTCCTGCCACTTCTACTACCCCTACTCTGGTTCAAGCCACTGTCTTCTCTTGGTTGGAGTATTATACTAGCTTCTCAGCTGGTCTCCCTGCCTTTGTCTCAGTCTGTTTTCTACAAAACAGTCAGAGAGATATTTTAAAAAATAAGTGACAAGGGACGCCTGGGTGGCTCAGTTGGTTAAGCAGCTGCCTTCGGCTCAGGTCATGATCCCAGCATCCTGGGATCGAGTCCCACATCGGGCTCCTTGCTTGGCGGGGAGCCTACTTCTCCCTCTGCCTCTGCCTGCCTCTCTGTCTGCCTGTGCTCGCTCTCTCTCTCTCTAACAAACAAATAAATAAAATCTTAAAAAAAAAAATAAGTGACATAGTATCACTCCTCTGCTTAAAATGATTTTTAATGACTTCCCAATTATCTTACAGTAAAATTGCAATTTCTTACCACCAGTGGCATGGCTAGTAGGTCTGATATGTTCTGCCTGCCTTTTACCACCTCTTCCTTCTCTGATCTCATTTTCTTCTATTCTACCCATCTCCCCTTGCTACAGCCATAGGAGCTTCCCTGATGCATCTTGAGTACACCAAGCACACTCCAGCCCCAGGACCTTGGCACTTACTATCCTTTCTACAAAGAATACTTTTACACCAGACACTCATATGTCATCTCAGATCCTGTCTTGTAGAGGGGGTCTTCCCTGACTATGCTGTATAAAATGACTGCCCACGAGCACCACGCCTTTATCTCCTTTGCCCTACTTTACTTTTCTTTATAGTACTTGTCCCCAGCCATTATGTGGTTTTTTGTTTATGATCTGTCTCCTCTACCACAATACAAACTCTGTGGAAACAGAGACTTTATCTCTTTTTTTTTTGTCTCTGCTATATCCTTTGCACTGAAACAGCATAGCAGGTGCTCAAGAGGTGTCTATTCAATGAACCAATGAGTGAATGCTTCCTATTTTGAGTGTGAGAAAGATAATATAGCGCTATTCCCTGAGCTTCAACCACCAAAGAAATGACACATATCATTAAAACATTTTGTGAGGGATGCCTGGGTGGCTCAGTTGGTTAAGCAGCTGCCTTCAGCTCAGGTCATGATCCCAGCGTCCTGGGATCGAGTCCTGCATCGGGCTCCTTGCTCAGCAGGGAGCCTGCTTCTCCCTCTGCCTCTGCCTACCACTCTGTCTGCCTGTGCTCACTCTCTCTGACAAATAAATAAATAAAATCTTTAAAAAAAAAAACATTTTGTGAATTAGGAATATTTTAATACTGTCAGTGGGGAAACTAATTTAAATTGCCCTGATAGTGTTTAAAAATGCCTCATGGTCGGGGCTTGCCTGGGTGACTCAGTTGGTTAAACTTTTGACTCTCGATTTCCACTCAGGTCATGATCGCATGGCTGTGGGGTCTAGCCCTGCACCGGGATGCACGCTCAGTGCAAATCTGCTTGAGATTCTCTCTCTCCCTCTCCCTTCGTCCCTCCCCCTGCTCACACGCACTCTCTCTCTCTCTAAAAATAAATAAATAAATAAAATCCTTTAAAAAAAAAATGAGAAGTAACCAAGAGTCTCTCAAACAGGCATTGAGGCAAATGTACAGTCAGTACTGACAGTATCGCAGCGCCTGGGTGGCTCAGTGGGTTAAGCCTTTAGCTCAGGTCATAGTCTCAGGGTCCTGGTATTGAGCCCCGCATCAGGCTCTCTGCTTGGTGGGGAGCCTGCTTCCCCCCGTCTCTGCCTGAGTCTCTGGCTACTTGTGACCTCTCCATCAAATAAATAAATAAAATCTTAAAAAAATAATACTGACAGGATTGAAAATACTGAAACGCTTCTGTTCCCAGGTGGTAAAGAATTGCTATTCCTGAGCCCCACTCCTCCAAACACCATCACTTTAAGTGTCCCCCCAACAATCAGAGATGCTCCCTGCCATGGCAGGGTCCCTCCAAGACCTGTCCCAAAGCTGGACAGCACAATACCTAATATGCCATTAACTAATATTGCCGCTGGAGGTAGTAGCAATTAATGGGTTAAAGGGAAGACCCTAAAGTTGGGGCTATTGAAAATTACAGGAAACAAACTAATAAAAAGCTGCTTGCCATAGCAGCTCGCTGTAGCGAGTAATCCTTCCTACTGCTGATGACAACTTAAATATCCCACTGTACAAATAAGATGTCGCTTTTTCCAAGAGGAATAAAAAGCTCATTAAATTATCACCACGGATGCACGTTCCAGTTACTACTACAGCAGTGTTTATAAAGATTTACATTTTTATCTATGAGTCACCTTCTCTTTGCACATTACTGTTAGCCTGTTTCCAGAATCTGCAGAATGAAAGAAGCCTGCCTGGGACTATTCTGCTGTCAATCCCTCAACAACAACTGATAAGCAGAAAGCTAAAGATACTTTATCTTTCCTGATAGCTGGCTTTCCCTTGTTCCATCCTCTCCACCACATTTATTAAAAACGAGTTTGGGTTTATATTTGTCCTTTAATATATCAGCTAATCAAATGAGTCACAACAAGATAAACATTTACCCGTTCTGGGAAGAGAGATCTCATTTTACAAGCTTATAAGAGCAAATGATGCCGGGACCTTTGAGAGACATTCCGTTTTAACTCCTAGATCTACTCTGAAAATACAGAGGTTCTTTTAAATTCATATTTCACAATTGAATTTGTATTACTATAGTCACCTTTTTAATGTAGGCCACTTACACTTACTTGAAAAATAATAATAAAAATAGGATGTCAGACCATACTTCAAAAAAAATCTGGAGGAAAATATACCACTGTGAATAGTGGTTCCCTGGAAGGAAGCGATAAGAGCAGACTTTCACTTTCAAAATTATTTATTACTGTGTGTTATTTTTATTCAAAGGGGAAAAAGCAATAAAGGGTTTTTAAAGTGAGAAAGCATGATGACTTAGAAAGCTATCAGTTAGCAAGGACAAGGAGCTCTCCTTCAAATATCCAAATGTTTTTGCAGCCTATAAATTGATAACAAAAATGCCATTTCACAGATGTTTAATTTAGTCTGAAATCCCTTTCTTCAGGGTCAGAGAGAAACATATAAAGCATTGGTCTGAAATAGTTACTGTCATGCAGATACAGAGGACTGGTATGAGAACCAGGCAGGAGCTTTTGTGCTCAGTGACACAATTTCTGCAGCACACTGGGTGTGGAACCTGCTTAAGATTCTCTCTCTGCCTCACCTCCTACCCCATACTCATGCACAAATGCACACACACTCTCTTTCTAAAATTTAAAAAAAAAATGCTGCATAAAAACAAGAAAAGAAAATCCACTGAATCATAATTGCCAACATTCATTGAGCTATTCCTGCATACAGGCTACCTCATTTAGTCTTCACATGAGATGCATGAAGCAATATACTACTAGTCTACCCAGGTTTCCTATGAGAATGCTGATGCTCAAGAGATTGCCCAACGTCAACTAACTCATCAGTGGGATCGAGGAGCAATCCAGACAGACAAGATTGTTCTCCATATCTACTATTCCATCATGCTAACAGATTAGTAATTTCAGTGGAAATGGTTGAGACTACACTTAATGAACCAAAAAGGTACATATACAAGTTTAATTTCTCCTATGGCAGTTGCTCTATAAGCTTTCACCCTAATAAAATAGATTTCAAAATCTACCTAATGTATTCTGGATTTATGCCAAACTAAAATTTGGCATCTGGGTGAATTTTTTAAAAAATATATAAATATTTTTAGTATTTTATTTGTTTATTAAAAGATTTTATTTATTTACTTGACAGAGAGACAGCGAGAAAGGGAATATAAGGAGGGGGAGTGGAAGAGGGAGAAGCAGGCTTCCTGCTGAATAGGGAGCCTAACCTGGGGCTTGATCCCAGGACCCTGGGATCATGACCTGAGCCGAAGGCAGATGCTCAAAGACTGAGCCATCCAGGTACCCCAATATTTTATTTATTTTTTTAAGATTTATTTATTTATTAAAGAGATAGTATATGCATGCGTGGGAGCAGGGGTAGGGCAGGGGAAAAGGGAGAGGGAGAGAATTTCAAGAGAACTCCCCACTGAGCAAAGCCCAATGCAGGCCTTAATCTCTTAACTGTGAGATCATGACCTGAACTAAAACCAAGAGTTGGACACTTAACCAACTGAGCCAACCGAGTGCCCCATTTAATATTTTAAAATAGTTTTATCAGTACCCTTAATTCTTCTCCAAGTGGGGGCACCTGGGTGGCTCAGTGGGTTAAGGCCACTGCCTTCAGCTCGGGTCATGATCCCAGGGTCGTGGGATCAAGCCCCGCATCGGGCTCTCTACTCTGTGGACAGCCTGCCTCCTTCTCTCTCTCTCTCTGGCTCTCTGCCTACTTGTGATCTCTGTCTATCAAGTAAATGAATAAAATCTTTAAAAAAAAATCCTTCTCCAAGTGTATAAAGACCCACTTAAATTTTCAGAAAGTCATATCAATCCAAATTGAGTAAATGGATGTTTAAACAGATTTGAAAACAATTTCTACCCACAGGTTGACTCATCTATCAACTGCAAGACTGACAGGGGAAGATATTGATGTCTGTGTACCTTTCATTTTAAACAATATTTACAGTTCAGTGTTTCTCTGAACAAGAAGCCTTGAGGTAGCCCATACATGAAAACACCCATCACTATGGCAACCAAAAATGGCAATGATTACACAGTGATTCATCGTGTATCCCAAATAGAAATTGCTTGCCAGGGACAAAGAAAGAATTCAAAGCCATGCTTTATTGGAAAAGAACCTAGTTAAAGAATAACCTGGGGTGGTGGTTGTTTTTAAGTGTTTATTAAATTTTTATACTTTTATGTTAGGACATCTAACTTTTTTTTTAAAGATTTATTTATTTATCTGGGAGATCGAGTGCGAACTGGGGGTGGGGGAGACTGAAGGCAAGGGAGAGAGAGAATCCTCAAGCAGACTCCCCACCTGAGCTCAGAACTCCATGTGGACTCAATCCCAGGACTGAGATCATGACCTAAGCCAAAATCAAGAGTTGAGCCACCCAGGAGTCCCAGGACATCTATTTTAATAGTAACTTCAGTTCCAAGAGGTAATTAGTATGTCTCCTAAAGAAATGCTCATCAATTTATTCATTCAGTCATTCAATAAATGATTTGCACAAAGTAAGTGTCTTCCATGGTAGTTACAATGTGAGATGTGGGACACAGTACTGTGAACAAGATGGCAGGAAACCTGCCTCACTGAGCTTTCAGTATGACTGACAAGCAAATAGGCAACAAGGAGACAGTGTGATACACAGTTTTCTGCATGATATATAGGGTGCTCTGAGTAGGTAGGGCACACATGACTTTACAGAGGGAGTGATGGCTAAGCTGAAACCTGACACAGGAGTGACCTAACCAATCAAAGCAAAGCAGAGAAGTGTACAGATGTCGGAGGAAGCCAGACAGGGGAAGCAGCAGGCATAAAGGTCTGAAGTGGAGGGGCAACTGGGTGGTTCAGTTGGTTGGTTAAGCATCCAATTCTTGATTTCAGATTAGGTCATGTTCTCAGGGTCGTGGGATCAAGCCCTGCTCTCAAGCCCTCTGCCCCGCCCCTACCCTTGCCTGCTCTATCTCTTAAAAAAAAAAAAAAGGTCCGAGGTCTGAAGAGCTGAAAACAGGGCATATTAAGAAGCCAAGGTAGTTCTGTGTGGCAGAAACATGGAATAATGGGCATGGTGGTGGAGAGAAGATGAAAATGGAGAGGCGAGGAGCACATGAATGGGCTTGTACATAAGGCCCAACAATCACAAAAAATGAACTATTGCTACCTGTACAAAGTGGGCAAATATCAGACTTAATGCAAAGCAAAGAAACCACACATAAAAGAGGACTGTCTGATTCCATTTATGTGAAATTCAAAGCCACGAAGAACTAATCAATGATAATAGAGAGCTAAAAATGGGAGAGGATGCTGACTTTAAACAGGACGTGAAAAGGGACTTCTGGGGTACCAGAAATGTTCTACATCTTCCTCTGAGCAGTGGTTAAACTGGTTATGCATAGACGAATTTATCAATTATACTTACAATTTATTCACATTACCTTAAGCAAATTATGCCTTAATAAAGAGGGTAAAAATCAAATGAGTGAAAGTAATAGTTAAATCTAACAAAAAGATGACTTCATATATTGGAAAATGACCTGGTTATACAGATCAACAATTTCTAGAGAAAATTAAAGATTATTTATTTATTTATTTATTTGACAGAGAGAGAAATCACAAATAGGCAGAAGTAGGCAGAGAGGCAGGCAGAGAGAGAGGGAGAAGCAGACTCCCTGCTAAGCAGAGAATCTGATGTGGGGCTTGATCCCAGGACTCTGGGATCATGACCTGAGCCGAAGGCAGAGGCTTAACCCACTGAGCCACGCAGGTGCCCCGAGAAAATTAATAAAGAGCTTTAATATAAGGGAAAATGTTTTTAATGAAGAGGGGTTTGAGCTTTATCATTGTGTAATGTGGATTAAGACATGTATGTGTATTAATCATAATATTTTCCTTATAGAAAAGTCATATACATATGCATTCTACACACAAATCTGTAGTATGCACATATAGTAAATATAATCATCTAATTTAAGATAGTATTATCTACCCTGAGGATAAAATCAGGGTAGAAAACACAAAAGACTTCAACTACATTGGTAAAGTTTTTGTTTCTTTGTTTTTTTAGAGGGAGAACGAAAATGAGGGCACAGCAAGTGGGGAGAAGCAAAGGGAGAAGTAGAATCCCAAACAGGTGCCATACTTAGCACAGAGCCCAACACAAGGTTCAACCCCATGACACTGAGATCATGGCCCTGAGATCATGACCTGAAACCAAGAGTCAGACATTTAAGCAACTGAGCCACCCAGGCACCCCTGCTTTTTGGTAAAGTTTTAAGCTAGGTATACATATATGGGTATTTGCTATAGTATTCTTATACCTTTTTGTACATATTATATATTTTTTCATAATTAAAAAGAAATCCACTACCTGTGGTGTGAAGCAATTAAAGGAGTGCTGTGGGGATCCAGGCATGAAATGATGGTGACTTATTACTCTAAGGTCTGTGAAAGCAGAGGGAAGAGGACCTCCAGGTGAGAAATGTGGAAGGTAAACCACTAGCATTGGGTAATTAACCAGTGGTAGACATAGGGAAGAGGAGGGTGATAGGTTTCTGCTTGACCAACTAAATGGATGGTGATGCCATTTAATAAGATGGGGAAACACGGAAATATGAGCAAGAATTTAGAGAGGGTGAGAGGAAAACAATGAATTCAGTTTCTAACAGGGTGACTGAAATGTCTCCAAATGGATTCTAAGAAGCAGTCAAAACTAGAGTCCAAATATAGGAATGAGAAGCGAGTTAAGGATTGACTTGGGAGCCATCAACAAAGAGCTGATGTTTGAAATCACAGATTTGGACAAGACTCCAGAGAGAAAGCGGGGAGTAAACCCAGAACAGAGTTTAGAGGAAACCTTAGGGCAGAAGAGAAGGAGTCACAACAGAGACAGAAAGATCAGTCCAAGAGGTTGGAGGAAAAGCATGAGTGTGTATTTTGGTATCTAAGAGAAAAGAATGTTTCAAGGAGGCATGGTCAACAGTGTCAATTTCTGATGCAAACACAGGGAAGATAAGAGCTAAAAAGTAACTGTTGAATTGGCAGCCAGGAAGCCTTGGCGGCTGTTCCAAGAGTCATTTCCAAGAAAGGTGAGGGGAAAGTCAGACTGGGATAAATTGGTGAAGGAAAGTAGAAGTATCAACTGTGAACTTTTTCAGGAAGTTTGGCTCTAAAAGGAAAGAGAGGGGGCGCCTGGGTGGCTCAGCGGGTTAAAGCCGCTGCCTTCGGCTCGGGTCATGATCCTAGGGTCGTGGGATTGAGCCCCGCATTGGGCTCTCTGCTCTGCGGACAGCCTGCTTCTTCCTCTCTCTCTCTGCCTCTCTGCCTACTTGTGATCTCTGTCTGTAGGATAAATAAATAAAAAATCTTAAAAAAATAAAATAAAATAAAATAAAAGGAAAGGAAAGAGAGAAACAGAAGAGGAACAGGAGAGAGATGGGTCAAGGAAAGATAATTGGTTTGTATTTTTTCAAGCTGAAATACACATAAGCATTTATGTCAAAATTTATGATGATGGAATTTAAACTATGATAAA
This sequence comes from Taxidea taxus jeffersonii, assembly GCA_003697995.1. Classification (NCBI taxonomy): domain Eukaryota; kingdom Metazoa; phylum Chordata; class Mammalia; order Carnivora; family Mustelidae; genus Taxidea; species Taxidea taxus. The sequence continues at coordinate 9,712 of RCUC01088723.1, forward strand.
GAAAAAACAAAAGTATGAATGTATTATCATATGTTGTATAGAGACATATTCAGTTCCCCAAAATGAAAGAAATACAGCCAGGTTCTTATTAAGGTAATCACCTGGTTACAAACATATTTAAGACATGTTAACACTCAAGAGCTAGTAAATAAAGCATAAAATAGACTAATTTTAAATCAGGAAGCAGCACATTACAGCTAAAGAAAGATGGAAGTTCAATATTATTGGGGGGGGAACCCTACATGGTTGCTCCCCTTCTACATCCAATGGTGCAAAAAAATTCTTGGGCATTGAATGAAAGAATAAGTGTGAGCATAACATACAAGAAGAAATTAAGTTATTATTCAATAGCTTTTTAGTTCTATATGCTATTCATTTTCATGGGAAATAGGCATTAATAAATACTTGCCAGCTTTGGAGTTTTCAGGATGCTTGTCAGGGTGACATTCCAAGGCTCTGACTTTAAATTCTGCCATGATTTGTTCAACCTAAAATAAAAATTGATGTTTAAAATAAGGAATCCAACTTAAATGGCATAAAGGAAGAAGCTGGGCATCATTCCTTCTCAAAACAGCCATATTCAACCCAAATTTTTCTTGATCTTTATATTTGTATTCTGACTTTTTAATCTAAGAAGTAACTTACTCTATAATGAAACTCAGAAAGCATCCAATGAAAACTTCTATCCAAATAGTAGTCTGTGATAACAATTGAACTTTCTACTGCATTTAGATGATGGCCCAAGACACCTGTGAGCCTAATATATACTTAAATGTCAAAAAGGGTCAGATAGGTTTATCCTAAGAATACATAAATTTAGATGTGTTCACTCATTGAGTTCTTTTTTTTTCATCATCTGAGCTCTTTAGAATATGCTTAGCCATTATTCATTATTCAAGGATGACTGTTTAGTTTATAAATTATCCATTATAAAGTTCCCTCTTTTTGCCTTTGCCCCTCTTTTTTCTTTATTAAGAATTTTGCAGGAAAAAAATGAGAGAGAGGATTTTGCAATTTTTTAAAA
>RCUC01088724.1:0-12991 GCA_003697995.1 Taxidea taxus jeffersonii
TTTTTTTTGTTTTGATTTGTTTAATACATCCTTCTGACTACCTGAAACCAACTGTTAAGAGGACAGCTGAGAGCTAAGAAAGTTGGTCTTTCCTAAGCCACTTTGAGCTTAATGGTTCAATATATGAATGATCCAAAAAAGGTCTTTTTTGAAAGAGGAGATGAATTGCATAGTAGGAAAGATGTGCCTAAATTGTGGGCCAGATATTTTCCAGGTATTTTTACTACAGTTTTAGAAACCTTCAGACAAAGACTTAGTCCCAATGTAGCTTCTAGAAACATATAAAATGAGCACAAATAAGTCAAGTTCAACAGTTAAGTCTATAATTACTCTGATTTACTACCTGTATCCAATTACAGCCAATTATTGAATTAATAGAAGTCTATAAGGTAAATGTAACATTAGAAACAGGAAAAAATTGATTGAAATTTTCAACAATAGCAAACTCATACCAGATGTTAAAAGATGTAAACTAAAATACATCATTTCAGGTAATCAAATCTATAGATGTTCTTTAGCAAATTTCTTCTTTCTCTATTCAGTCATATCAGAACAATCTTCATCAAGGATATGGTTTTTCTCAATTGCACTGTGAATCACCTCCAGATGGAAATTATATGGTTCCTCCAATATCTTGTAGGGTTATCTTGATCTCAGTATCAAGTAATAGTAATTTGACATCTAAGAATGAAATATGCCTATGAAAGTATAAAAATCTAGCAAGTACTCACTTGTGCAAGGTTTAGAACTAATAAAGCATCCATGAGCAGGAGCAAATTTATCAGAAAATTATTCTGTGTCTCAAAATGCAGAAAAACACAAATATTTGTCAATGATTATGGCTATATTTTTCTCAGAGAAAAATTTAGATTGACTAATGAATATACCCATTAAAAAAAGACAAAAAAATCACACCAACAAATATTAATGCATTCAAATAAACTTTAACTTAAAGTAATATAAGCTACCAGTAAACTATCAAAGGCTCTATAATCACAAAGACTTCTTTGCATAAGAAATTGAGTTGCTTGAGAGTTTTAAAAAAATTTTTAACATTCAGTCTTCAAAGCTTTGAAAATGGGTGGTTTAATGTCTTCCTGGTAATAATGAATGGCAGAACCAGTAGTCCATCAAGGATACTACTTTTTCATAATACTATTTAATTGGGCTTTTGGGTAGTGTATTTCTCTCCCTTAAAGGAAAATACAAGGAATCTGTGATATAAAACTTGAAAACTTGAGTCAAGAACCATTTAAAGAAAAGAGTTTGGGTAAGCAAATCACTGGATTAACCTTCTGAACAACTTTGCCTAATCACAAAGGCCACGACTTTTCATGGACTTGAACTGGCTATAATTTCTTAATATATATTTGCATCAACTTCTCTGGGACAAATGAAAGCCCAGTTTTCATGCAAGTAGATTTTCAGTAGTTTGAGAGGAGTAGAATAAGCTGGCTATTGATTCTTTCCAGTTGAAGCTCCAAACATTGTAAAGAAGTGATCCTGTGTACCTTATGTAAATGCAGAGCTTAAAAAATCCATGAGGGTAATAAAAAATTGTACAGCACCATAATTTTCTGTATAGCAACAGTATATGGAATAGAAATGATGTAAGCATGAAGGGGGGAAAAAGATAAATTCAGGGCTACAATAGAAAACCAGGGGAAAACAGAAGGCAAGATTTATTTAACTGTCTCTATGTCTTCAAATTGATAAATTAAAAGGTCTATGATATTGTGCATTTTTTTAAATGTGTTACCGCACAGATACTAAAGCCCTTGAATATTTTGAGCATCTTTTATTCTTCAATGAAGAGTTACCCAGATAATTATAAATACATATTTAAGGGTAAAATTTGGGAGTAGTATGCATTTCTGCCTCCTTTTACAGGTATTAAGGTTAGAGTCAATTTCAATTTGACTTCATTCATCTCCCAATCAAGAAAGAAAAGAGTAAGGACATCTTTTCAAAATGTCTTTCTGGAGGTTCACTAGGTCATTCAGACCAATTGTTCCACTGAGAACAATCAGAGAAGCTAGGGGATGTGCATTTTAAGGAATCAGAAAGCTAACAATATAGTGAAGAACTATCATGCAAAGATACAGGGAGGAGATAGAAATTTTGGTTACTGAGCTCATCATCTGCCATTTGTGCCCTAGGGACTTTAGCCTCTCCTGATTCTCATGAAGTTGGCAAATCACACATAAAAACTGTAGGATAAACTTCTTGTGCACAATCAGAAGAAATTAGAAAGGACCATACACTGAAATAGGAGAAAATTCTTGAAAACATTCAAGATCTGGTATAATATATAAATTAAGCTAGTATTTAACTACATAAAAATGTAATTATAGTATTCTTCTAGATTTGTTATGTTCTAATTGTACCCCCCCACCCCCCGCCAAAGTCCTACGTTGTAGTTCAAATTCCCAATATGAACATATTTGGAGATGGGGCTTTTATATACGTAATTAAGGTTAACTGAAGTCAGAAGAGTGGGTCCCTCCTAAGAGAAGAGATCAGAAGTAAATACAGAGAGAAAAAGCCATGTGAGAACAGACTGAGTGCACAGTCCTCAATAAAATTAAGACCAGTGTCACCGTGATCTTGGACTTCCAGCCCAGAACTGGGAGAAAATAAATTTCTATTATTCATCTTTTTCCCCCTTCTTTTTCCTGTGCAGCATGATTCCATTATTCTGCCCTTTGGGTTAATAATCTCTTCTTCTGCTTCCTCTAGTCAACTATTTATTTCTGCTTGTGTATTTTAAATTTCAGTTATTTTCTTCTCTGATCTGTTCTCCTTTGTGTTTTCTATCTTTTTATTGAGAAAAGAGTAGAGCATCTCAGTGAGACCCTCATGTTCAGTGAATATCTTTATGAGCATTACTTTAAACACTTTCTCAGGGATATTACTTACCTGTTTTGTTTGGTTCTTTCTGTTTTGTTTTGGTTCTCCTGATTTTGTCTGGTTCTTTCATTTGGGACTTACTCCTCTCATTTTGTCTAACTCTTTGTGTCTGTTTCTACATGTTAGGGAAGTTAGAGACATCTCCTGCTCTTAGAAGTAGGGGCCTTACGAAAAAGAAATCCCTCAATGTCCCTGTTTATTTGGCACTTCAGGGGTATCTCCTACATGTGTTGTGTATGCCCTATTTTTGTGGCTTAGCCAACTTTACTTTCACTCCAGTCATCTACAAGGACTTTTGTGAGCAGGGTTTGGCCCCTATGTTGTTAATGGGTCAGCCTGGGGTTACCTTGGGCTAGAGTTGGGTCAGAGCAACCATTAGTCAGAGCTGAGATCACAAATAACTCCAGGGCTCTTTCCCTGTGTTGATCCCTGGAGGCTTTTGTTACTGGGCAGGGCCTGTAGTCAGCCAGGATGTCTGCCCCTATCCCACTACTGGGGCCACAGTAAAACTGATGAGTGTGGCTAAATGGTGCCACAGTTCTTTTGTTCTTAGAGAAGTCTCCCAAAGACCCCTGCCCTTTCAGCATACACTCTGAGATTAAGAAACAGATCTTCCTCCTGTATACTCCACACATTTTTCAAACTGTTTCTTCTATTCTTTATGTCAGTGAAGCTGTTGGTTGTGACAGCACTATTAGGGTAGGAACTCAGTGTCCTCTTGGCCTACCACTCTCTGGTCCCCCATATCTGGTGTGGGGTTTACTTCTCTCCCTTCTCTGTGCCTGCAGTAGCCCTCCCCCTCCCACAGACAGTTCTCACAGGTCAACTTAGTTACTAACTGCATCTCCACCCTCCTTACCATTTTCCATATGGCCTCTTCTGTACATTTAGTTGTGGAGAGTCTGTTGTACTCATCATCCAGTCATTTTCTGGTTTATTTACACGGATATGAGTGTTATCTGTTATCTAACAGTATTCATGGGAGAAGGGGAGTTTAAGATCCTCCTACTCCACCATCTTCCCTGGCAATACCCACAATTTTTTCAAGCCACTTACTCAGTGGTATTTTGTTATGGCAGCCTGGGGAGACTGAAACAGTGTTGAAAATATATAATGCATTTTTCCCTAATGTATGAGATTTACACTTCCAGCCATGAAGGAATGAAATGGCCCACTATTATCCTCCCACCATAAACAAATGGAAATATGGAGAAAATACAGGACTCAAAAAAATCATTATTTACTTAGATAACAGGCAACAAAAAGCTGATACCTGAGAAAAAGAAAACAAATTTGGTGAGCCCTAGCATTATATAGACTTTTTGGACAAAAAACTATTCTCAGTAGAATTCTAAAAGCTTACAGACCTCTTTCTTGGAAGAAAATACAGAGAATGGAGTCCAAGGAAAACAAAATGGCTAGAGCTCATAGGGCAAAGTAGCCAAGTTGCTAGAGTTACACAAAGGAAGAACTGTAGAAATCTGCATGGAGGTCCCACTGAGTCTTTGGCTGAATACCAATCTGCAAGCATAGAGTGAAACAAACCAAGGGTAGATAAGACAAAGTTTAGAAAAAGAAGTAATCAGTACCTCATCAATTGTTAAGACTAACAACTACCTGTGTTAAAATAGGACTGAGAATTGTTAGTTTTTACCAGCCCAAGTGATGAATCAATCAACAATATAATGAGGAGAAAACGAAGTGTTCTGCCTTAGAATTAGAACTCACTTAACACTGGAATAAAGGCAACCACAGAACCACACAAAAAGAGCATTAAAACAAGCTGAAATGATCAAGCTGCTTATTATACAACCAAACTACCTGGAAGAAAAAGTCAAACACTCCTTAAAGATATAAAACAAATTACAGCACTCATTATTTAAAATCTAGTAATTGCTACACTTATAAAGAGTAAACAAAAATCAAAAGAAAAAAAAGTAAGAAATGAAATAGATAATGGAATTAAAAGAAAGTGAAAGCAATTTTAGATGTGCTCCTTATGTATAAAAATCTAAGCCTTCACATAAATAAGAAAGTAACAAGATCCAAACTCAGATTATAAAGATTAAAAATACAATATAGCCAAAAAAAACCCATATCTCCAATAGATGGAGACATCTAGCTGATAGAAAAGAAGAGATGATTAGTGATCCTTAATCTAATAGCAATAGAAATCCCAAATAAAGAAAACATTGAAAAATAAATGAACAGAGGATCAGTGGTATGTAGGAAAAATTAAGAAATGAAGCTATAAGCAGTATAATGTATATTTAACTAAAGTCTCATGCAAAGAGAACAAGGATGCTGGATTGAGGAGAAGGAGGAAATTTATGAGAACATAAATATGAGAATGTCATCTGAAGAAATAGGTTATAAAAACTATTAATACAGGGGCACCTGGGTGGCTCAATGTGTTAAAGCCTCTGCCTTCAGCTCAAGTCATGATCGCAGGGTCCTGTGATCCAGCCGGGCATCAGGCTCTCTGCTCAGTGGGGAGCCTGCTTCCTCCTCTCTCCTTGCCTGCCTCTCTGCCTGCTTGTGATCTCTGTCTGTCAAATAAATAAATAAAATCTTAAAAAAAAAAAAAACTAATACATACATCTTAGAAAAAATTTCTAGGCAGAATCAAATCCTAACCAGAATTATAAGAAAAATCCACTAATGCACATAATAAATGAATTGCTGAGAAACAATTACCTTAAAATTACCTTTTAAGAGTAGGCAGAAAAAATTGCATATAAAGGACTGTGTATCATTACAACAGACTTCTCACCAAAAAGTATGTAATCCAGGAGACAATTAAAAAGCAGTTTTAAAGTATTAAAAGAAAAAAAAAAAAACCTGTCAACCCAGAATTCTTGACAGAAGGAAAAATACAAAAATTAAAGAGAAATCAAGTCTTTTCCAAGCCCAAAAAAGGCTGAGAGAATCACTGGCAACACGATGAACTCCAGAAAATGGTAAAGGCAGTTTTTCATAGAAAATAAATTATACTGTTAGTTGAATTAGGGTGAGAGACAGAGATGATGCACAGAGACAGGGAGTCAGACACATGCACGGTCAGAGAAGTGAGGACACGGGCAGAGAGGTGCCAACACTGGCACAGGAGACAGAGACACGTGCACAGAGACAGAAACACAGATAGATGCACATGCGCAGAGACAGAAAACACATGCATGCACACACGGATGCAGGCACACACAGAGACACATGTGTACACACAGACCAAGACAGTCACGTGTGCACAGATGCAGACGTCCATACAGAGATGCACGCACACAGAGACACAGAAATATGCAGAGACATGCACAGGCAGATACACACATGCACAGACACACACACACAGAAGCATGTTCACACATGGACACACACAGATTAAATTGTGTGATTCTTAAATATTCGGAAGTGAAGGGAAAATATGGCAATTATACAAAAATATGAATAAATGAATTAATGAATTATTTAATTGTAAGTTGCTAACATATATATGACATAGTATGGCATTTTGAGGCAGATTATTATAATTTTAAGATTTATCATGAAAACCCTAGAGCAACCTCATTTATGCACATACACATGAAGGTGCATTTCATAACTCAATAGTAGAGATAAAGAGATTTTTAAGAACAGTAAATTAATAGAATGAATAAAAAAGTAACCAAAACCAGACACCAAATGGAACAAATAGAAAATAACCCACAATATACTTAAACATACCTCTTTTATAAATTGCATGAGAACTAAATGCTTTAAACATTTCAATTGAAGACATGCTACTTAAATATGATTATAAAACGATATCCAATGTACACTGCATATTACCAACCCTCATAAACAATAAAGTCATGGAGATGTACAAAGTATAAGAATGTGGGGGGAAAAAGCACATTCCATGCCATTACTGATCAAGATATTAAGTGGAAAGAGAAATATTTTGTGAAAATGTGGCAAAATTATCAATAATATGTAACAATCAGAATTAGGTACAAAGCACCATGTTACATGTATGAAATCTAATAGAACTATAGGGGAAAGAGAAAAATCCAATATAGTTCAAGATTTCAAAAATTTCTCTTGAATCTATCTAGCAGACAAAAAATAGAAAAAAAAAAATCAAATACATAGAAACCTTGATCAATGTTAACAGACCCTAAGAGGATAGGGCAGACATATAGAATGCTTTCCTCAAGACCATTATATAACAGGTTGACTTTTAATTGCTAAAGAAAGATACACTGACATAGTTAACAGTGTGGATTTTATTAAAGTCTTCTTTAAGAAGTTTCAATAACTTTAAAGCAATTTGAATCACAAAGAGTAAATTTTCTGATCACAACTAAATTCCCAAACATCAGAAAGTTTATCAATTTTAATGCCCACAGGTCAAAGAAGAAATCACAAGGAAATAATGTATTAAAATGAATTAAGGAGAAAATATAGTGTATCAAAATGTGTGATATAACTAAAGCAGTGCTTTGAGGGGATATTCACAGTATTAAACCTCATTATAAAAGTTTAAATACCATTTTTAAAAATATCTAAACTTCCACCATAAGAAGACAGAGATCCAAATTAAGTAGATTTAAAAAAAAAAAGATGAGTAGTTAAAAAAAAACAAAAGTAGATTCTTTAAAAAGATAATTAAGATTGATAAACTATTAAAAGTGAAGATTAAGAAAAATCAATGTAGCAGAAATTACCAATATAATAAGGGACTAGAGCCCAATCTAAATACTGAAATGCTAACTGTATTTTCCTGCCATTGGGAATTGGGAATGAAACAAAGGATTCAACTACAATGAGTTAACAATAAATAAAGAGGGAAGGAGGGAGGAAAAAACAAAGATCAGAAAAGGTAAAAAAATTATAAAGTCAGACCATTTTTATTTGCAGAGAACATGATTATATAAAATACTGATGAATTTTTGAAAAAGTTATCATGATTTAAGTATATTGACTTCAATAGCAACCATAATATTAAACATAATTGAAGAATGCAGTTATAATTAAAAAGAAATTTGTATCCTTTAATACATGTCTTTTAAAAGAAGACAAAGGCTGAAAACAATGTCCTAATTTTCCCTCCCAGTATTTTAAATGCAGAATAACAGATTAAACAAAAGGTGATAAATGTAAATATAAGGTTTTCAGTGCAGTTTTCTATATTTGAGACAAAAAGAGAAATTTGTTTCTTTGATTAAAAATTAACTTTTGGCAAATATTTCAGGAAATAAATTTTTTCTTTTACTGTACTTCTATTCAATACTCTATTGGAGGTCCTAACCAGTACAGGAAGATGAGAAATGGAAACAAAAAAATCAAGATTAGAAGTATTCATGATTTATATGCTTATGTGAATATAATCCATAAATAAATTATTTATATTAGTAAATTAGTATAGTCATATTTACAAGAAGGAGGTAGTTACTCATCAAGTTTACAATCTATCCATTGCATCTGCTTATGGTACAGAGATTGACCTCCCTGGAAATAAGGTAGCCTACTCAAATCTCCTTGTAAGAATACTGACAGACCTCTTAGCAAACAAGCAAATATTATTTTCTAGTACGACAATGTTTGGGCCATATACATGTAGCTTATTCATATTGCTTATGGAATCTATAGATTATCACATAAACCAGGACTCAAACTTCTTCCTATAAAGGGGCCAGATAATAAATATACTAGGCTTTTTAGGCTACATGTGATCTCTTCAAAAAAAGGAAAAATGTTTAAGAGTAATTTACAAATATAAATGGTATTTTTAGCTCATGGGCTATGGAAAAACATGCTGCAGGTGAACTTTGGGCAATGGGCCATAATTTGTAAACCTCTCATGTAAACTAGGAGAATAAAATGGAGATGTTTTATGTCCAAAATGACTCTACTATGAAAATTACGTAATTGCATATTTTATCCTGGACAAGGTTTAAGCTGTTCTCGCTGCAGCCCAAAATGAGCAATTTAGTTGTGTTGCTGTTCCTGTCCCTCTTCTCCTGTATATTGAAATTACTTATGTCCTTGAAACAAACAGTAATGCTTGATTCAAGGTAAGATCTCTGGGTTGTTTGAATCTCACTGAAAATCTGAATCTTCAAAATATCTCTAGGTCAGTATGTAACAAATTATAATCTCCCTCATTTCCTGATGAAGTAACAGAAAACATACTTAGTCTACCTTAAGCAGCCAAAAGACCAGACAAATCAAGAAAACGTGTTTTTTAGGCATTGATCAACAGGAAGCATGAGATAGTGATCTGTGAATAAAGGAGAATAAATGAGTAGAACCCTAATTAATGAAGCCCTTTGCCTAGAAAGAGTTTCAGGCCAAGCAGAAGGGATTTCAACAGAGCTGGACTGGCAACCTAATTTTACAGTAAAGTGTGTGGGGGGCGGGGAAGGGGAAATCTAGGTTTCTAGAAATCCCAGAAAATGGAGTCTTCAAGAAAATCACCTTAAATATAACAAACTCAGGCTAAGTAACAGAAGATGGAAAGGTACATATATATACCATGCAAACACTAATGAAGATAAATGTGGACTAGTATATTAAGACAAAACAAAATAGATTTGAGAGTATAAAATTTAACCAAATATGAAGAGGATAATTTCAAGTAATAAAGGGGTCAATTCACTAATAAAACTCAATAAAATTCAATGTGTAAATGTCTACACACCTAGAATGAAGCAAAAAAACAGTCACAATAAATTTAAATTAAAATGCAAAACATTTCCATTGATAACATTAATAAACTAATTAAAGAAAGTAACCCATATCAAAATATTTGAAAATTAAACAATTTCTGAATTCTCTGTGGGTCAAAGTATTACAAGGCAAATCACAAAATACTTTGAATAAAATGAAAAGAAAATATGGTAGGTTCAAATCAGTGGAATGCAGATACAGCTTCTAAATATCCATATATTTTTTTAAAAGAACAATTTCAAATGCATGACCTACATTTACTACTAAGAGCAGTCCAAGCATTATGCTAGCAGAAAAAGGCAATCATTTTTAAGACAAATAGAAGAGAATCACAACAGAAAACCTAAAGCTCACTATTTGAAAAGATCAATACATTTGATAAGTCTTTTGCCAGAATTATCAAAAAAGGAAAATTAGAGAAATAATAAGCAGATACCATCAAGAAGATAGAAGGAGTTATCACCACAAATCTTAAGGATATTTGAAGTATAGTAAAGGATTATTATAAAGAATTTTGTAGAAATGCATTCCATAGTTAAATAAAATAGATAAATTACAGAAAGACAAACCACCAAAATTCTCAAGAAATAGGTAGCTTGAATAGTCATAAATATCTTACACAGATAGATTCATAGTTTAAAACTTCCCATAAAGAATATCCCAGATCTAGATGGTTTCATGGGGAAATTCTACAAAACTTTTAGAGAGAAGGAAGTTCAAAACAAACTCTTTCAGGAAATACAAGGAACCCAACATTTTCTAACACTTCTCTCAAACCAGAATTATCCTGAGACCAAGATGAGCAGAAACCATTACACCTGAACTGTAGACCAGTATCTTCCATGAGCATACATAAAAATTCCTAAAAAATATTGAGTTGAATTTAAAAATATATAAATAGGTAGATCATGACCATCTGGTTTTTATCCTGGATATATGAACTTGATGCAGCACATGTATTTTATACATCATGTCAACAAGCAGAAGTAAAAAAAAAAAAATAAAAACCACAGAATCATGTCAATAGGTACAGAAAAAGGTTTTAGCAAAATTTAACATCTTAACATCTTATTTTTTTATAGGGATTTATTAATTTATCTGAGAGAGAGCAAGGGGAGGAGCAGAGAGAGAGCAGACTCCCCGCTGAGTGGCAGAGGCAGACACAGGGCTTGATCTCAGGGCCCTGAGATCATGACCTGAGGAAAAATCAAGAATCAACCACTTAACCAACTGAGCTGCCCAGGCACCCCACAAAATTCAACATCTAATAACGATTAAAAACATGGGACAAGCTGGTGCAACCACTCTGGAAAACAGCATGGAGGTTCCTCAAAAAATTGAAAATAGAGCTACCTTATGACCCAGCAATTGCACTACTGGGTATTTACCCTAAAGATACAAACGTAGTGATCCAAAGGGGCACGTGTACCTGAATGTTTATAGCAGCAATGTCCACAATAGCCAAGTTATGGAAAGAACCTAGATGTCCATCAACAGATGAATGGATAAAGAAAGGCGGTATATATATACGATGGAATACTATGCAGCCATCAAAAGAAATGAAATCTTACCATTTGCGATGACATGGATGGAACTAGAGCGTATTATGCTTAGCGAAATAAGTCAACTGGAGAAAGACAACTATCACATGATCTCCCTGATATGAGGAAGTGGAGATGCAACGGGCGTGGGAGTTAAGGTGGTAGGAAAAGAAAAAATGAAACAAGATGGGATCGGGAGGGAGACAAACAAAAAGAGACTCTTAATGTCATAAAACAAACTGAGGGGGGTGGGGGGAGAGAGGGGTTGGGAGAGGGTGGTGGGTTTATATTATATGTTTAAATAAAAAAAGCTTAAATAAAAAACAAAACAAAAAACAAAAAAACATGGGACAAACCAAAGACAACTTCCTCTGACAGAACCACTTATGAAAAATCTGTAATAGTACCTGATATCAAACTTAATGATAAAGCCTTGCTTTCAATCAAAGACCCGAAAAGGGGCTCCTGGGTGGCTCAGTGGGTTAAGCCTTTGCCTTCGGCTCAGGTCATGATCTCAGGGTCCTGGGATCAAGCCCTACATAGGGCTCTCTGCTCAGCAGGGAGCCTGCTTCCCCCCTCTCTCTCTGCCTGCCTCTCTGTCTACTTGTGATCTCTCTGTCAAATAAATAAATAAAATCTTAGGAAAAAAAAAAAAAGACCAAGAAAAAGGCAAGGCACCCATTTTCTTATCTTCTATTCAAACATTACACCAGGTCAGGAAAAAATAAGCACAAGTTAGAAAATAAATTGTAACATTGTCTTTATTACCAGAAAACAGAATTCTCTACATAGATAATTTCAAAGAATCTACAAAAAAGATTAAAATAATTGATCTAACAATGTTACAGGATAAAGTTAGTAAAGTAGAATTGCTAATTCCATTTTACATGTTTATAACTTAAAAATTGAAAATTAGATTTAAATAGCATTGATAATGATGTAGTAAGCAGTTAGTTTGTTAGACAATATGGACAGCCTAGTCCCTAAAATCTGCAAGACACTGCTAAGATAATTTTTTTAAAAGACAAATCAACGGAGAGAGATACCATGCTCTCTCTTGGAAAACAATGTGTTTAATAGGTTATTTAGATACATACGCTTAAGTTTCCATATGAATTTTAAAATAAAGTTGCCTTAACTTATAAAACTCAAACTGTACACTGGAAGTATGTATTCACTGAATGTAACTTAGAAAAACCCAAGTGAAATACAGAACTAAATTTATAAGTTACCAACTTCCAGAGGTTAAGAGAAGAGATTATGTTCATTAACTTGGAATAGAAAAAGCTTGAAAAGAAATAGAAGAAAAAGAAAGAGCTTGTTCAACAAGCTATCAAAAGCACAAGCTGTAAGGATGGAGGAGAATGTGACACTATTCAAATTAAGGAAATCTATTCACAACCAAGTAAGACTAATTTACCAAAAATATGACTCTTGGAGTGGGAGAAGATATTTGCAACCAACAGATCTGACAACACTGGTACCCATAACGCCTGATTCATTAACAGTCAGTTAACATTATAATACAATGTCCAAATAAACATATCCCCTTTAGTAATTATGGAAATCATCATTCATTTAAAAATGAAACATAGCATAATATGCTCTAGTTCCATCCATGTCGTCGCAAATGATAAGATTTCATTTCTTTTGATGGCTGCATAGTATTCCATCGTATATATATACCACATCTTCTATGCTTAGCGAAATAAGTCAACTGGAGAAAGACAACTACCACATGATCTCTCTGATATGAGGAAGTGGAGATGCAACGGGGGTGGGAGTTAAGGTGGTAGGAAAAGTAAAAATGAAAGAAGATGGGATCGGGAGGGAGA
>RCUC01088731.1:0-12246 GCA_003697995.1 Taxidea taxus jeffersonii
AAAATAACATGGATAGGAAAATTCCAAAGCCCATGATGTTCAGCTGTGGGAAGGTAGGAACAAAGTGTAAATTGTTTCTAGGCCATTTGTCTTACAATATAAAAGAATTTGGGGAAAGTTTTAAGGCTACTGGAACAAGCTGAGTGCATAATGGGTGATATAAAATATTACAAGAGAGGACTTGTGGTATATAAAGACACTGGTAGGTGCCTGTGTCCATATCTCTTAACATTTCTTCCCAAAAGAAAAACAAAACAAGAATGGAAAAATAAAATTACACAAAACCAAGTGTTCAGCATAACTTAAATATAGAGAAAGCCCATGTTTCAATATGAAAGTAAGTAAAAAAAAAGAAAAGAAAAAAATTATAATTGGATAAAGTGAAAAGTATGAATGCAGGATTTTCTATCCAGTCAAAGTTCCAACAAGTACCAGGGCTGTAGAAAAACAATTTTAACATAACAACTTTGTACCTGGGCGCCTGGGTGGCTCAGTGGGTTAAAGCCTCTGCCTTCTGCTCAGGTCATGATCCCAGGATCCTGGGATTGAGCCCCACATTGGGCTCTGCTCAGCATGAAGCCTGCTTCCTCCTCTCTCTCTCTGCCTGCCTCTCTGCCTACTTGTGATCTCTGTCTGTCAAATAAATGAATAAAATCTTAAAAAAAAAAAAAAAAGAAGTACAACTTTGTTCCCAGGAGCCCTTCTTGAGGAATCTATTAGAGATAGGTATTAGAGATGAGACCTATCCAGCCAAGAAGGAGCTGCAAAAACAGGAACTGGTCCATTGGTGAGGATTTTAAAATATACATACAAAGATCTGAGACTAAAGGAAAATGGGGATCAAGGTGGAAGACTAATATACAAATGTTTTATGTCTTAAAATATTTATGACAAAAACTAATCATGTATTAGGTCACAGAGATATTATCAGGAAGTTCCATAAGGTAGAAACATTATAAACACTACTCTTAGATCACAATGTGATAAAATCAGAAATTATTAAAAAGACAAAATTTAAAAAAGCTCTTTTACTTGGAAATTTCCATTAAAGAATCAGTAGTTGAAAGAAAAATACAAGCTGAAATTATAGACTTCAAAAAAACAAAAAAAGGGACGCCTGGGTGGCTCAGTTGGTTAAGCGGCTGCCTTCGGCTCAGGTCATGATCCCAGCAACCTGGGATCGAGTCCCCCATCGGGCTCCTTGCTCGGCAGGGAGCCTGCTTCTCCCTCTGCCTCTGCCTGTCTCTCTGTCTGCCTGTGCTCGCTCTCTCTCTCTAACAAATAAATAAATAAAATCTTTTAAAAAAATAAACAAAAAAACAAAAAAAGTGATACCACTAGTTGATGGTGTCTACATTCTACTCTCCCCTTCAGCAACTACTTTTTTCGCAAAATCTGCCCCAAGATAGAACTTGACCACTTGAGTTTAGATTTTGTTATTTTTATTTTTTAAATAAAGATTTTATGTATGTATGTATGTATGTATGTATGTATGTATGTATTTAGAGACAGGGGAGGAGCAGAGGGTAAGGGAGAGAGAATCTAAAGCAGACTCCACACAGAGCACAGAGCTCAATGCAGGGCTTACATAAAGGGGTAGATAGATACATTCAGCATCACTTGGACCATGAGCCAGCAAATGCTTTTTTGTTAAGAGCTAGGTAGTGTACTTTAGGTGTAGGGGTTCATATGATCTTTGAACAATTTTAACTCTGCAGATGTAGCTAGAAGTGGTCATAAGCTATATATAAATGAATGAATGTGCCTATGTTCCAATACAACTTTATTTACAGACACAAACAGTAAGCCACATTTAATTTGTGGTGTGTAGTTTGCTGACCCATGATTTTCACTGTTTCTCTTCACCTCTATATAAGAAATTTTTGCAAGGTTAGGGTGGGGAATGGAGGTGCATCAAATCCTCCCATCTTCCAGACATTTCTCCAAAGAAGACATACACATGGCCAACAGACACATGAAAAGATGCTCATCCTCATTTATTGTCAGAGTAATGGAAATCAAAACTATAATGAGATATAACTTCACACCTGTAGAATGGCTAAATGAGGAAGTGGAGGAAAAGGACCACCCATGAGCTGTTAGTAGAAATGCAAACTGGTGCAGCCACTGTGGAAAACACTACGAAGGTTTTGAAAAAGTTAAAAATATAACTATCTTATGATCCAGCAATCACAGTACTGGGTATTTACCCCAAAATATGAAAACACTGAAAGAGACACATGCATGGATTATATATGATGGAATATATTATTCAGCCATAAAAAAGAATGAAGCCTTGCCATTTGCAACAACATGGATGGAGCTAGAGAGTATAATGCTAAGCAAATAAGTCAGTCAGAAAAAGACAAATATCATATGATTTCATTCACATGTGGAATTTAAGAAACAAAACAAGCAAAGGGAAAAAAGGGAGAGAGTCAAATCAAGAAACAGACTTAATTATGGAGAAAAAAACCGATGGTTACCAGAGGGGATAGTGGTAGAGGGGTGTGGCTTAAGTAAGTGATGGAGACTAAAAAGGAGTTCACTTGTGGGGCGCCTGGGTGGCTCAGTGGGTTAAGCCTCTGCCTTCGGCTCAGGTCATGATCTTAGAGTCCTGGGATCGAGCCCCACATTGAACTCTGCTCTGCAGGGAGCCTGCTTCCTCCACTCTCTCTCTCTCTCTCTCTGCCTACTTGTGATCTTTCTCTGTCAAATAAATAAATAAAATCTTGGAAAGGAGTTCACTTGCAATGAGCGCAGAGTGATGTGCGCAAGGGTTGAATCACAATGTTGTCCGCCTGAAACTAATGTAATATTGTATGTTAACTACCTGGAATGAAAATAGAAATTTAAAAAATCCTCCCATCTCTATAAACTCATACAGAAGACTTTGTTCTGTTTGTACCTAATCTCATTTGTGGGTTGGAAATTATAATAAGACTAATGATTATAATAGCAACAGTCATCATGTAATCATTGTAATTTATAGGGCACTAGAGAATGGCTTCCTTATCTTCTGAAACCCTACCCTAGTCTACCAGGCCATTTGGATTATTTATTTACTTCTTCAGTTGCAGACTCTGCCACTTTAAAATGAATCACCATTTATTAGAAATTTGCTAATTTGAAATCCTGAAGGTGTAATCTTCTGATTTTAAAAAACATAAAAGGCTCTGAATGCCCATCTGAAAGACAGAAGGAGAGAATATAATTAGGAACTCTACAAGGCCTTAATTTCTCCTTCTCAAATTGAAAATTTTTAATACTTCTGCACTTCTTTGTTTTTTGTCTATTACCCATTTCTACATGCTATGTCATTTGCTATGAAATGTCATTTGCTATGAAATGTGACAAAGTGATCTGAGCTCAGGTTCTTGTTGCAGAGGGAGGCATTATTGATTTCTTGGAGAGTAGCAAGAAGACTTGCAATGTTGCTGTTAAACTTGGCTGACAGATCACAAGAGCTTGTGACATCTAATTTACTCTAATGAAATCATGGGGTTCTCTGGCCTTGTCCGGCCTTGAGGGGAGGTGAAAGGTCAAGAAAGTGAGGATCCTAAGCAGCCAGGCATGAAGGGTGGTTCATCCACACAGTCCAGTCTTATTCGGAAAAGATATTAGCTGAATTCACCTGCTCCAAGTTAACTAGATGGTCTTCTCAGCAAATGGAAAATTATAAATGTCTGATCATCACTGTGCTGGTTAATATTTAATTGCTGGATCAGGAAACCTTACTTCCGGTTTTTGAAGCACTGCAGATTGTTGTAATTTCACAGCTAAGAATATATTAAACAGAATTTAAAAATATGTTTGAGAATGTTTTTAGCCATCTCTTCAATTAGCTGGTAAGTCTCTTCTTTCAATAATCTTTGATAAGCTGTCTGGCACTTTGAGAGGTTCTGAAATCTGTGACGCTCCAGTTCCTGCTTAACGGATACTCTTTCATAACTGCTTTATTTTCGTATTGTGCATGACTTTTATGAAGAAGAAACAAAAGGAAAGCAAACAAGCTGATAATGGGACTTTCTTTAGACTCAGTGACATTCAGTGTTTTTTTATGGCCTCTAGCACGCATTCAGCTTAAGATCTAAGTTTGTCCACATACTCCCTGAATGGCCTATGGCCTACTTCTATAGATATAGAAGGAGTGAGATGAATTCTGAAAAGCAACTAGAAATCTTTTAGCATAGCATTATGATTTCATATTTGTATTCTTCTTTTTTAAAGATTTTATTTATTTATTTGACAGACAGAGATTACAAGTAGACAGACGAGGAAGGGAAGCAGGCTCCCTGCTGAGCAGAGAGCCCGATTTGGGGCTCGATGGGAGGCTCGATCCCAGGACCCTGGGACCGTGACCTGAGCCGAAGGCAGAGGCTTTAACCCACTGAGCCACCCAGGCGCCCCTCATATTTACATTCTTTTACATGAGTAGTTGGTATTTGAGTTGGGTCTCTGAGGCACAAAATGATTGCTGAATCATGTAGAATGAGTTGAATAAAATTCAGCATATATTTCCTATTAAAGGCTGTTGTTCTCAAATGCAGAAAAAGTAGTATGGTGTTTTGGAAAAGTGCTGGAATAGATATTCATATAAGCTGCATTTTCTTTTCAGTGCTGTCATTTCCTTTTCATGTGGTAACAATGACCCATTTAACTCTCTGAATCTCAGTTTCCTCATTTTTGAAATGGGTCTAGTAATACAACAACTGTTCTTACGTGCCTGCTTGCCCTTAGAGATAGGCACTTTTACATGTGCTGTGTAATTACTCCTGACAAATCTGTCAAGAAAGTATTATCCTCAGTCTGCACCTAAAAAACTGAGGCAGAGAGGAGATGATTTTTTGCAAAGTTCAATGGCTGACAAATGTCATAGCTGGGACTTAAATCCAGAACTTTTAACTTTGAGCAAAGTTTTCTTTGCACTGAGTCTCAGCTGCTTCCCTCAGGGCTTGTGCAAGGAGCAAATTAAACTGTGCAAAAAGGAGAGCTTTGTGAACGTGAGGTTAGGCTATTAGTTAATTATTTTGGCAACCAATAATTCTTATATGGGTACACTTTTTAAATCTACGTATTGTAATTCACATTATAATCACAATAATAGCTTAACTTTTGTTTAGACCAAAGCGCCAAGAATTATGGAAAGTACTTTAATTAATCACCACACTTAATGCTCCCTATACACCTACAAGGTAGATATGAGTAATCCTCATTTTATGTTTGAAGAAGCAAAACAGTGTAGCTTTGAATTTCAAAATCTAATTTACTGTTCTGTTTTTTTTTTTTTAACTTTCTTCTTTCCTAAACTATTAGGTTTGCCTGAAAACTGAAAATAAAGCCAGAGTCTAGGGCTTCTTAGTTGAATTTTTATTATTTTTTCCAAAGTTCCATAACTATTTACCGCAGAATGAGAAGGAGATTGAACAGGCAGAGGGAGGAACTGGGTCCTGCCTTCCTTATGTTGCCACAGGAAGAGACTCTACTGCAGATTGCATGGGTCTCCGTTGCTCCATAGTTACTCAGGTAAACTGGAAGATGAGGGAAACTCTTCATGGGATTCTGAGGTGGACAGTGCTGTGAGCTGTTTTCTCTTAGGTGTTTTGCATGAAGATTTTGTCTCAATTGGAGTGGTTATGGTGGACCCTCTGCAAGGAGTAGCAGTCATGATCTTCCAGTCAGCTCCTTATGTATAACGTTTTAAACCCATGCTTTTATCTGCCATTGTTTTAGTTGGTTCATAAGGGTGTGGGTGTGTTTCTATTAGAATACATATGTTTTTTTTCTCATTAATATAAATAAATAACTCCCTGTTTTATATGTTTTACACATTAAAAGCTATACCCACAAACAATAGTCTCACCCCAGATTGGAGACTGAGTCATCACACATTCCATGGAAGACTCTCATTCCCATATGGAGGCTTAGAGGGGATGAACAATTTGCCTAAACATCACGAAGAATAAAGGGTCAGCACACTTTTGTTTTCTTGTTATGGTAAACTAAGTAATTTATACCAGTTCTTCACTGAGCGCAGATACAGCCTCCAGAAATACTATGAAAACATCTGCCTGCAGGCGCTAGACTGTGAATAACATAGTGAAGAATGATCAGGCCAGGATGTGCAGGTACATGAACCCTGGGCAGGTTAACCCACACTTCAGGACCACTTTTCTTCAAGGAGGAAGGCTGTTTGTTGATCCTTAAGTGAACAACAGAGAGACTGAGTTGCTGAAGAACACTTTGGAAATCCTTTCCTTGATGGTAAAGGTGGAGGAGTTGAGTCCTAGATTGTGCAATGGGGTGCTGTGCTTCAGAACTAAGTACTGATATTCAACACAACCCTGCAAGAGACAGTAGACCCTTCAGCTTAATATCATCCCAACTCCTGAAACTGATCCCTGGTGATCCTGTCCCCAGTTCTCTGGCAGAAGCAAAATGAAATCTTGTTGGAGATAATATACTGGCCTATTTGTTTTTTATAGTTTTCCAAAAATATTCTTAATAACATATTAGGCAAGGGACATCTGGGTGGCTCAGTGCGTTAAGGCTCTGCTTTTGGCTTGGGTCATGATCTCAGGGTCCTCGGATCGAGACCCGCATCGGGCTCTCTGCTTGGCAAGGAGCCTGCTTACCCCCCTCTCTCTGCCTGCCTCTTTGCCTACTTATGATCTCTCTCTTTGTCAAATAAATAAATAAAATCTTCAAAAAAAAAGTAATATATCAGACAAAAAATTAAAAAAAATAATGAGTCAAATGAGGAAGACAGTGTGAACAAAGAAGAGCTGAAAAATGGAAAAGATAGTAGAAGATGGGGGCTGTATATGTTGGAGTTATCCAATGCAAAGTAAGAAATGTCTTTATATTATACTCAGGAAGTTAAAATGAGATTGAGAGATTTGGCAAATAATTTTATTCTGTTTTTTTTTTTTAAAGATTTTATTTATTTATTTGGCAGACAGAGATCACAAGTAGGCAGAGAGAGAGAGGGGAGGAAGCAGGCTCCTTGTTAAACAGAGAGCCCGATATGGGGCTCTATCCCAGAACCCTGGGATCATGACCTGAGCCGAAGGCAGAGGCTTTAACCCACTGAGCCACCCAGGTGCCCCTATTCTGTTTTTTTTTTTTTTTTTGTAAAGACTTTATTTATTTATTTATTTGAGAGAGAATGAGAGAGAGAGAAAAAAAGATAGCAAGCACTAGTGGGGATCAGAGGGAGATGGAGAAACAGGTTCTTTGCTGAGCACAGAGCCCTATGTGGGGCTCCATCCCAGGACCTGAGACCATGACCTGACCTGAAGACAGATGGTTAATGAACTAAGCCACCTAGTTGCCCCTGGCAAATAATTTTAAAATATGAAAACAATGCAAACAGAAATTAATGAATTAAAAAATACAATACAAATTAAGAACCCACCTGGTGAATTGAAAATCAGATGGATACAGCTGAGGAGAACCTAGTGAAGAAGAACCTAGATCAGAACAAACTACAGAATTACAAGGAGAGAAGGATGAAAAAGATATGGTATAAATGTAATAATCATAAAGGATATACCAAGAAGGTGAATATGTCACTTGGAGCCCCAGAATAAAAAGAAAGATGGAATGGGACACAAGATACATTTGAAGACATAATAACTGAATATTTCTCAGACTTTCAAGTAGTTTTAACAAATCACAAGGATAATAAACAAAGAATTCTGAGTCAAATCACATCAAACATTAGTTAATAAACCTTATAAAAATAAAGAGAAAAATGTTAAAAGCAGTCATAGAAAAATCAACACGTTAACTTTAAAGGAATAATAATTAGATTGACATCTGAATTGTCGACAGAATCAATGACCAAATAAAATTGTGGGTCATTTTCACTCAGCTTAGATGTACAAATACTAAAAAATATCCCCAAACTAGTCTGACAGTCTGTTGAAAGTGTTCTGTAATATACACATGTTGGATTTATTCCAGGAATGGAAGGTTATTTAAGATTTATAAATCAATCAATGTAATTTATTTTTAGATTAAAGGGAAAAAGTAACTTGATCGTTTTAATAGTTGTAGGAGAAGTATTTCAAAATTTAAAGTATATTTAAATATAAATGTTTATCTATATATGAAATCTATCTTAGATTTCTAGAAAAAGAAGGGACCGTTCCTAATTTCTTCTCCCCTGCAAAAAAAGTCTTTAAAAGAAACCTACAGCAAACATCTTACTTTTTGGCAAAATAATGAAAGCTTTCTTTTTAAGATTTACATAAGATAAAGATGGTAGGTACAACCATTTCCTTTTAACATTGCTCTTGAAGACCCAAGCAGGACTGTAAACAAGGAAAAAAGTTAAAAAAAAAGAAAGAAAGAAAAAGAAAGGTATAAGGATTAGAAAGCAAAAATAAGCTATCATTATTCTCAGATGATGTGTTTTATTCCTAGAAAATGCAAAAGAATCCACAAGTCAATAATTTGTTATAATGAATATCTTTAACTAGTTTTCTGGATATAGGGTCAATATGTAAAAACCAAATGTATTTCTATATGCCAATAATAACAGATAATGTAATTTTAAAAATATATTGCCTACAGGAGTATTAAAAATAATCAGATCCTGAGGAATAAATAAAATAACTATGTCAGATTCTCATAAGAGAATATAAAACATTATTGAGAGGACTTCTTAAGATCTTAAATAAATGGAGTAATGAACAATGTTCATGCATTAGAAGACACGATACAGTCAACTTGTCAGTATTTCCTGAACTGATTGATATTTTCAGTGCAACTCCAATCATATCATAAGAATATTTTCTTAAAATATACATGCATGTATATAACCTGACAAGTTGATTCTCTAAAATGTCTATGAAAGTGGAAAAAACCAAAACTAGTTAAGACACAGCTGATGAAAAACAAATTGGAAAGACTTTCTCTACCTGGTAGCAAGAATTAAGTCCACAGTAATTAAGAAAGTATGATATTGTCACAAGGATAGACTACTATACTAAATCTATGGACAGAAATAAGATCTCAGGAAGAGCCTCAAGCATATGTTGAAACTTGTTTTATGAAAAAAGTTGGCACTGCAGATCCCTGGGGCTTTTCAATAACTGGTGTTTGAACAATAAGAGCATATAAGAAAAAGAATGTAGTTTCACCTTTACTTCACAACATACACAAAAATCAATTCCAGGAGATTGTAGATCTAAATGCAAAAATAGATTAAAATAGAATAAAACCTTCAGGAGCCAATACAGTCATGGCTCGGAATAAGAAAAGCAGAGCTTTATTTTACCGTATTGAAAAAGATTGATAAAGTTGACTATAAAACTAACTTCTATAGGGCAGAGGAGATATTTATAGCTCACATAGCCTGTAAAGTGCTCATATTCACATTATAAAAAGATCTACAAGTCAACACGCAAAAGACAGAAAATCCAACAGAGTAATGGGCAAGAGATTTGAGCAGGCATTTCATAGACAAGGATATCCAAGTGGCCAATAAATATAGGAAAAATTGCTCAACTATAGTTGGTATCATGGCATGAAAATTAAAGCAATTAGATGCCTTTATCTACCCATTAATATAGTTAACATTTAAAAGGCTGACATTTCAAGTGTTGACAAGGATATGGAAGAACTGGAATTTTATACAATGCTGATCACTAACCACTCAGTCTGAAAAGCCAAGCTTGTCCATCAGCAGAAGGAAGATGGGGATGAGGACCTGGAAAAATCTCTGGAAGTACTTGTGTCTGTGGGTCAGATGGCCCACATCTTGGTTGGTAGAGCCTGCAGTGGGGGAAAGAGACCAGGGTGCAGTGAGGAGGAGATCAAGGAAAGCTGGAATCCAGGGGGCACACAGTTGGAACTACTGATGAAGATAGAGTAATTTTGTGCTATTTGGCTTCCATTCTGTTCCTCCTTCTCCAAATCCTATGCAAATTCTTTTGGCTAATTCTAACCCAAAGCCAGACAGGAAACATTTTCTTGGAAACATAGTTCCTAGTTTAACAAAATTGATAATACAATTGTTTAGCGCATTTTACAATAAAAATTATTTATATCTTTAAATTTTTTTAAAAGATTTATTTATTTATTTGACGCAGAGAGAGATCACAAGTAGGCAGAGAGGCAGGCAGAGAGAGGGGGTGGGGAAGCAGGCTCCCCGCTGAGCAGAGAACCCGATGTGGAACTCGATTCCAGGACCCTGAGATCATGACCTGAGCCGAAGGCAGAGGCTTAACCCTCTGAGCCACCCAGGTGTCCCTACATCTTTTAATTTAAATTTAAGTTAGTTAACATACAGTGTATTACTAGTTTCAGAGGTGGAATTTAGTGATTCATAGGTTGCATATAATACCCAGGGCTCAATACTTCAAGTGCCCTCCTTAATGCCCATCACTCAACTACCCCAGCATCCCACACATCTCCAGCAACCCTCAGTTTGTTCCCCATAGTTAAAAGTCTGTTATGGTTTGCCTCTCTCTCTGTTTTTATCTAATTTTATTTTTCCTTCCCTTCCCCTATGTTCATCAGTTTTGTTTCTTAAATTCCACATATGAGTGAAATCATATGGTATTTGTCTTTCTCTGACTTTGCAAAAATAGTGATTTGAAGGGACAAATGCATCCCAATGTTTATAGCAGCAATGTCCACAATAGCCAAAATATGGAGAGAGCCCAGATGTTCATTGACAGACAAATGTATAAGGAAGATATGGTATATATATATATACAATGGAATATTACTTAGCAATTACAAAGAATGAAATCTTGCCATTTACAATGATGTGGGTAGAACTAGAGTGTATTGTGTTGAGGGAAATAAGTCAGCCATTTTACAATAAAAATTTAACCATCTATGAGCAGATGAAAAGATGAGATTTATTTTTAAAGACTTAAAAACCTATGTCAATTCCAAAACCTATTTGGAATTTTAATGTAGCCTTTTATTGTTTGTGTCATCATGGGCAAGTTACTTAATCCCTCCAAGTCTTAGTTTCCTTGCCTGTAAAATTAGGAAAATGATGAGTTGTAGACTTGTATAAGAATACATATTATAATGCATACACATTTCCCAAGACAGTGCCTGGTTTGTTGCAAACCTCAGTAAATGGGTCCCTTTAGCAACACCACTTTTGGATAACATGTAAAGACATTTGCACATTAGAATCTTTTGGGGAGCTTTAAAATATAAAAGGTACAGACTGCCCAGAGAGATTCTGATTTATTTGGTATATTTCCCTGTCAATAAGGGACCAGTTGAGTTAGAATACTTCTATTTTACAAATTTCCTCAGTCATAGAGAAAGTCAGACTTTGTTAGCTTTCTGCAGACCAGCACCCTTTGTTTACAAGTTTTTGTTTGTTTTAGTTTTTTAGACATTTTAGGCATGTTTCCAGAGGGAATACTCTAACTTTCATAAGATTTACAAATCACACTAGTAACCTTGAGTGAAAATGTGAGAAATCCTTGAAAGGAACAGGGAGCATATCCTCATTTTCATCAATATTTTGAGATGCTAGTACTGTAGAGACCAAATTCATCCATCCATCCATTCATTCATTCATTCATTCATTTTTGGATTACTGCTACTTACAGCTTCAGTGGGTGACCCTTCAATGAATGACCTTGTGCCAGGTTGGAGCATGGACTGAAAGAGAGACATTCTTACTGTAGCCCCCTCATCACTGACTACAGACAGAAGAAATGTCATACCATAAAGAAATTTAAATGTGAGATACTGTGGTGAATTAATTCACAGGTATGCTGAATGCAGTATGAGTGAAGAGAAGTGAAAATTTGCTTCTTAGAATTCAGTGGGAAGGCAACTACTAATCTTCAAGTTGT
Organism: Taxidea taxus jeffersonii; assembly: GCA_003697995.1. Lineage (NCBI taxonomy): Eukaryota > Metazoa > Chordata > Mammalia > Carnivora > Mustelidae > Taxidea > Taxidea taxus. The sequence goes on from RCUC01088731.1 coordinate 11,844, forward strand.
AGATGAGTTCCTTTTCATTGGCAGGCACTCTTTAATGCTTTAAAAGTTTAATACTCTCTGGAGAGGAGTTAAATGCATTTTTAAGTGTCATTTGTTGTGTGTTCCGGGAAAGTGAAGTAGAGATGGGAACATTAGGATCATAGTGTGTTGTTATTGAGAATGAATCCCATTTTACCTCTACTTCACAGTATTCATATATTTTTCATAAAATGAGTACATCCATATTTTAAGATTTAAGATCTACCTTTCAGGTTTGTCCTCTGGTGTGTAGGTTGCTTTTTCTTTTTCTTTTTTTCCCCCTTGTATGTGGTTGGCAGTTCAATTGTTAGGATTGTATTTCCTAAGATTGTCCTGCTATACTCAAGACTCTGATTTCTTTGAACTAAATTGGTCACATGAATTA
>RCUC01088736.1:0-18162 GCA_003697995.1 Taxidea taxus jeffersonii
TTCAATTTAGTATTTTAGAGATAACAAGCTACTTACAATATATTTGCCTTTGGAGGATTAATTTACAAAGTGCACTATCTGCAAGACACAGACAGACTCACATAAGCATTGCTTGTAAGGGTTATCAATTTCTATGACCTTACCGCAGCCTTGGGAGATCAATTTTTGCAGCCCTTTAGTCAAGTAGATGGGGAGCCAACGGAAGCCATACTCTACCGAAATGTGTTGTTAGGAGTGTGTCCCTGCCTAGGGTTTTTGTTTGCCTAGTTGTGCCTGCTATTGTATCTTAATTTTCAAGACTGTTGATACTATATATTTGAACTTGGGCTTCAGGTCCTCGTGGACAATGTTTATAGAGTAGACCTTCAATTTTGTATGCATGTCTGAATTCAGATGCATTTTCAAGGTTAAACTGATGATGCAATTTTAATACAACAGAGGCTGCACAATGTTATGTCCCTGGGAAACGTTCCCGTTTGAGGGCCATGGAGTGGCAGGGCGAACTCTAATTAAGGAAGGCGAAAGCACAGCCGCTCCGGTGATCCGTCACACGTGCCATCTCTCTTCCTCTGCAGTGTCGCTAGCAAACGCCCTCTACAGACATTGTCACCAGAGAAGGAATCCCGAGACAACTTGCCCGCCACAGGTGGGCGAACTTCGGGGCTATTTCCCCCATGGCTGCATGCGCAGGCAGGCATGCCTGGGACACCGAACAGTAGGCAGTTGTCATGCCCAGATTCTATGCGGTGACCCTAAAGTGACTTCCTCAGTTTTGCAAGTAGAGGAGGAAAGAGGGACCTTAAAAAAGTTCTAATACTTTTCAGAGTTATATGCAGACTCACCGTCCATCTCACACTGACACTCAGTGGTGCACAGATACCTAAACCCGTCACTTCTAGTTCTGCGGGCTGTGAACACAGTCATGTTCTCCACGGGCCCTGCGACTGCGCCTGTTTCTCGCGACTCCCGCATGGAGTTCCAGGTGGCTTTGGCTCACACTTCATTGTTTGGTACTTGGCAACTCTTTCAGCTCTGACAACTCTGTGGTAGAGAATTTCCCTCAAGTAAATAAAAATTGTAAGAGAGATTGTTTCTCCTAAGTTTGGTGAATAATGACATCCCCGTGTTCGAGTTGAGATTCTAAGCGTTTCTTAATTTTCTTCCAAACCTTCAACTTTTAAGGAGCTGATCATAGATTTTTTTTTTTTTTTGGCTTTGAGTAGGAAGTAGGTTGCAAAAATGGGGAAACCCAGATGGTATTGTATGAAAACCGAAGATGTCAGAGCAGCTTGAATTGTGGCCTCCTTGGAGACTAAAAGCAGCATAACCACTAAAGGCTTTTCATTTTACTTTACCATAATACAGCATTACACAAAGCTTTCCAGAGAGCTTGTAAACTTTTTCCTGCATTGAACATCAAGCCCAAGTTCCATCCTTCTGGAAATCCCAATTAAAAGAAAATCCTCATTAGTATTTTAACATTTCCCCTTCACTTCATTTAGCCACAACATTAAAAAATGGGTGTCTTCCCTCTTGGATTTCTTAAAACTTGTTAACACACATGTACATTTTGTACGAACTATGAGTCACTGTTGAAGAGATTTAACAAAATGCTGAAGGGCAGGTTGGGTGTAGATCAGTTGTAATTATTGGCAGCAACCTCGTGTATCGAAATGCACAATATGAAAGTGAAAAATATAAACTCATCTAGTTGTGAGCTTGTCTTAGAAATGCTGGCCGATGCAGCTTTCAGTTAGGTTTTGATTGAAACCTAGATGAGCAAAGTTTGGTGTGTTGCAATGGCTCTTTTCATCCCGTCACTGAACTGATCTCCCCTCTCTCTAATTGCCATGAGTGATACAAACTCCCTGTCTTGGCTAGCCGAGGCCAAAGCAGATGGGATCTGGGGAGAGAGGAGACAATAGGAAGAATTCAAATGGAAAACAACAAGATAGATTTGATTAATTAAGAGAAAATTTGGATTAAAAGAAATAACTCTTGTAACTCTTATGTTTGATCTACATGTCAGGATCAAAACAAGGAGGAGGCATCTTAAAATGGTTTGCTGTTAGTGCTTATAGGTACTGGGCCCAGGGATGGAATGTGAAATTTATTAGATGAGACATTGTAGGACAAATCTCTGCCAACAGATTTTTTTTGAGAATTGAGGCAACGAGGCAAATAATTTGGGTGAAAATATTTTTACGTTAATTGTAGAAGTATCGCAGGCAACTGCATGTTTTTCAAAAATCAACTGCCCTAACTCATTGCCTAAACATTTATTTCCCTCTAGCATGCCACGGTAGACCTAGACTTCAAAGCACAGTAATTTTTAAAATATAATATGTGCTATACATTCATGTATTCTTCTTTCTTTGCTTTCTCCTTCCTAATTATGATTTGATCCCAACATGAGAACTAATGGCATTTGGGACTTTTGCCTTTTTGTTTTTCCTTTGTTGTTGTGGCTGTGAAAATTACTTCTGTTATGTCAGCCGTGAAAACATATTACTACCATGTTGAGTGTTTTAGTCATTTAAGCAGAAACTTCTTAAATTTTGAGATGGTTATTTAGATCTTTAATTATTTAGGTAGAACTTGAAAGAAAACACACACGTGCATACACACAGAGTCAATACTTGGTTCTTTTTTTCTCCTGAATACACCAACTTAATTTTTTTTATTTGGAAATGCGAGTGTAGAATGGCCTTCCTCCTATGTTTTCACAGCAGTGCTGCAGAGCTGGGCCTTCCATATGATGCAGACTTGTGCCTGTGGTTGTGTCTTACTTGCTGGATGCCTCAGACAACATTCTGCCTCAGCAGAGTTCTAGCCTAGGGTGTATTGAATAAATTTTACAGTTTCTTTGTTTACTACTACTCATCCAAACACTTTCCCATCAAGGCCTAATGTTAAATGATTATTTCTTTATGCTCTGAGAAGGCAATGTGGAACTTAGGTGCAAAATATATAGTGTATGTGAAATGCGGTCTGTATGCGGAAAGAAAAATCACTCTCCATCAGTTGGGTGCATAAAATTCCAGGGAGCATCCTAACATCTGAGGTGACACTTTTTACAGAACTATCACAGCTCTACCGTTCTCAGATTTAGTACATAGACCAGATTTTCCTAGTTACTTCGTTTACTGCCTTCAAAACTGCAAAGCATTCAGGCATCACTTCCCATTTATTACCAGTGGGGGGAAAAAAGTGTGTTATCCTTAGAGATTTATACTGGCAGGTAAAAATGTAAACTTACTTTTAAAAAATGGGATCTCCCTTATAATAAACAGATTCAACTGTTAAAGGTCAGGTTTCTTTCTGAGTTATGGCAATAATGTAGCAAATACTTTTATAAGTAATCAAAGGTTCTATAAATATAGGTACCTGTGTAGATGTAAATGTTAAAACATTCACAAATTATCCTTTCAACTTCTGTGATCTAAAAATCAATAGGGGGTCACAGGGTTTCATAGAATTGCTCTGCTTTTTCTTCCAACATAATTTAATAATACATTTTACAGATGTTGTTTAAACATTAGGCACAGATTGTTTTGTCAATAAAGCTAAACAGAGGCATGACACAAAAGCAAGGAAAACAGATGTAAAAAACAGTGCAAGAAGCACTGGGTCATTTGTTTGCTATTCAACTGCAAAATGAAAGTGCAGGGTGTATAGTGATTTTCCTGGCCTAGAAATCACCTAGGGATGGAACAACTTTACACACAAAAGATAATTTTATTAAGCAGGTGGTTTGACTTTTTCCCTTGAGGATTTCAGTGTAACCTACATCTAAGGTAGACTTCCTAATTGATCAGTGGAGTAACAGGTGCAATATTCTCGAAAGAAGGAAGAGAAGCAGGAGAAACAGAAGTAGACTGACTCTCCAGCATGCTTCAGACTGGGTTGTTGTTCTCCAAGCTGCGGTTAATTGCTATGCTTTTCACCTTGAGTGTCAATTCCAATAATATTACCTTTACGGGCGCTGACTGTGGGCTTAGATTAGAGCAATCAGTAATACTCACTAGATAAAATACTGTCTAGTTGCTCATAAGAAAAATATTGAAATCAGTCAAAAAATGTTTAGCTTGCATATTGCCTGAGACAGAGCTGGCACGGTGCCAGGCAGGCAAGGTATTATTAGGAAAGCTGAGCAAATAGCTCGCAGGGAAAAGAGCTGTGAATTTAGAAACCTTCAGGTATTGTCATGTCAGAGAGTTTTAGGAGTTCAACAGGGATGCTGTTTTTGTCTGCAGATTCTAAAAATTTCCAGCAAACAGTCCTCTTTGAAAATGACTCTGCAGTCTGTTAAGTATACTTTGTTGGAAGTTTGACACAATAAGTTTACTCAGAGCTCCCCCCCCCCCCCGCCCTGCCCCGTGTGTGAAATCACGCCGTGAATCCCGAGAAAGGCGGAAAGGCATCTCGGAGGACTCCGTGTCAGGCCACCGCTCCGGTCGGAAAACCCTGCCCCTTCCACCATGGGGCCCTAAGTCTCCCTGAGAAAAGAAATAAATAGGAAGATGTGGGAGGAAGGAAGGTGGATTCGAAAGTCTGAATACCGTTCGGCGTAACTGCCCTTTCTCCTCCAGCCCACAAAGACAGTTTCTGAGTTTTCCAGGATAACACAGGAGTGTGATGCTCGAAGTCGGGGGGAGGGTCTGTCAATCTGGGCAAGTACTTCAGGATCCCGTGGGGCTGGGGTTCAGGTGAGGCCCAGGGCAGAGTGAGTGGGGAGGCTGATGTATCCAGCGGGAGCCCGGTGTTTCTGAATGTCCGTGATCCCTTTCAAGACTGTGAAACCAGTGGTTGGTGGCTGACTTTGAACAAGTCCCGAACGCAGGACTTGTTTCGAGTCCTAATTAAGCTAGATTTGTTGTTTTCCGGGTCTTGGCACAATGGTCTGGTCAGAGAAGTGGAAGCAACTCCCTGTGTGTCATGCAAGCTGGCAGGACTGGATTCGCACTCACCTGCAGACAGCGTGGGAAGTGAGGGGGCTGAGAGGCTAACGGGTCAAGGGAGAAGAGCTGGCATCCACAGGTGGCTAAGGAGCAGACTCTCCTGTGAGCCTCCTGACAACGTACAGTTTACACCGGGCCAGTGAGGGAGGGAATATGCAAGAGAAAGAACACGTTGAGCCCAAACGTTTCAGCTGTCTTCCCCACTCCTTACCAGTTAGCCCCTTGCCCTTGGTCGAGCCATTCTTTTCTCCATGGGCAGCAGCTCCCACTGCTGAAATGGCCGGGGAGGACCCACCGGTGGGACCCCACGCCTCTTCCAGCTCTCCTGTTCTAGACGGTGTGAGAACTGCGAACCAAAGAGAAGCAAGGCGATTGCTCTGAACCTGCCTCTGATTCCAGCTTTATACCAGGAGTGGGGAAAAAACCTAGGTCCTCTGATAGAGAGACAAACGAGGAAATTAATTTAAAAAGTTGCTACTTTCCTTCATCTTAAATAAGCAAATCAAGCACTGTAAAGTAAAAACTGGATGAAATTAAACATTAGCACACGACATGAAAAACATGTGTGCTGTCATTTTAGGATTCATAATAAAGATAAATCAGTTGTTTTTAGCAGTATGCTATGAGTCTGTGAAGGGCATGACAGATAATAGGCTTGAAATTTCTGAAGTTATTGTACAGCAAAATTTGTTTTTTCCTCAGGCGTTCAATCTTTTTCTCTGGTAATTTTGTACATGACAAACTTTTTAGTGGGTGCATTAATAATCTATAAGTAATGGGTTGTCAGGTGTCAGTTAGATAAGATTAAAAGACTGTTTAAGCATTATCCATTTGCTTCTTTGCATGAGTTTTATAGGTCAGGAGAAATAACTTTTTGAGTTGCGGTTGTATGTGCCTGGTCCCCCCCTCTCCCCGGCCCCCTGTTTGGCTCTGCTCCAAGTATGCATGGAAGAACCGTATTACATGACATAAATCCTACATGTAGGAACAGATTGGAAACTCACACTATGTGAATCAAGGGGACAAATGTCTCAGCTGTCTTCTGTAAACTTGTTTCAGTTTTCCAAATGCTACTCTTTATCTTCTCAAAGGCAACTCTGGAAGGGGAAAGGGCCTCAGCTGAGAGGGACCCTGAAGCCTTAGACATTTGGAGTTTCCTAGCAAGTCAGGTTTAGGTCTATTCTTGTCAAATCTGTCTTAAGTGTGTTTACATACAGTTTGCCTTTCTGGTATTTTTGCTTGCACAGACCTGATCTCCACCTATTTTGTGTCAACAGTTACTGAGGCTGGTGCTGGGTGATTAACCAGTGAGCGCTGAAGCCCCACTGAGCTGTGCCCACAGAGACCCCTCTCCTCTCTTACCTCATCATCTTGCTTCAGGCTGCACCCACCTAAAACAAACAGCGTTTCTGAGTGGTTAAAAAATCCGCCTGAAATATAAAAAAAAAAAAATGGGGCAAATGTTGGCTCCTTGTTATAAACGATTTTCTCAAAAATGGAGTGAAGCCAGGGTTGGGGGATGCAGTGGAGGAAACGTTTCTGAGGGTAAATGTCCCCTTGGATTTGGCCCCCATCGCTCCAGTGTGTGAACACACCCAGAGTTTTGTGTAGATGCTTAGGTTCTTGTGTTGCTTCTTTCTTAATTTTTAAGGGGAAAGGAAACATTAAAAAACCAACCAGCCAAACAAACAGTGACCTCCAACAGCACGGATGCTTGTATCTTTGGCAAAAGAGGGCTCTCCCTTTCACGGCCCATGTAGTCATTGATATTTCCCTTTTTATTTCCATTCTTATGAAGCTTTTAAGCCTGACCCATTAGCATGGGAAATAATGAATGCTATCTGGCTCTTGACACCTGAACAATAACAAATAAACAAAAAAACCTTAATCTGTTGCCATTCTTGAGAGCTCTTCTTTTCCTCTTTACCCTCTTAACCAATGTGACTAAAGGACCTAATGCCTCACAAGATTAGGTCTGATCACTGAAGAAGGGAAAAAAAATTTGCTTTCCCCAACGCAACTTTTTCAGGCTGATGGGGATTATCAGTCTTGGGTTCTAAATATGATTTAGCTCAAAAATGAATTTCCTGTCATTGGAGAGATCCGGCTTACTATTGATAAAAATCGCTCTATTTTAAGAATTGTATATTGCCTTGCGATGGAAGTTAAATGCACAATGGTTAAAAATATGTATATTTATGTTTTCTGGTACTTTCTACCCTAGAATGCTGATTTGAATGTAAATCAGTTGTTTTGAGAGTTGTTGTCTGCTTGCAGGGTTTGTTGGCCTATATCCCTTGAACATCTGCTGTGGTTGACTTTATTTGATCCCTAATTTGGGTCAGAGTTCATATGTGCTTTGAAAGGGCAGGGAGTAGGGGATGTTGAAAAAGCTAATGGAAAGAATCATACATGTCCAAAGATGTCAGATCTCAGCTCCCACGGCTGGTCACCTGGCAGTCCTGTTTGCAGATAGGAAAGTACATTAGGTTATGGCAGAGATTCCCATTGTTGGGGCCCAGAGGGGGCTGAGAGGGACTGGGGGCCAGAAAAGGCATATCAGAATCATTTTGAGTGAATGTAGTATAAAAAAGCCTATTGCGAATTAACTTTGGATTTTAGTCATGCTCTTTCTTTTAAGATTCCAAATCACAAAGGGCTATGAGATTTTGAAGTTCATCACAAAGGAGCATGGATTAAAATTTTAGGAACATCACGCTGTAGAATGTCAAGAGCCCAAGTCCTGGCTGGGATTTAATGCACCATTTGACAGATGGGGCTCAGGACTTTACAATGTTATGCTGCTAATGAGAGCCAAGGATGAGGCTGGCTCCTTGTTCAGCACCTCTTCTGTGCTTCCCTTATGCATTTATTATTAACAGATTTATTGAGATATAATTCACATACCATGAAATTCGCCTATTTAAAGTGTACAGTTCAGTGGCTCTTAGTATATTCACAGATACTGTGCGACCATCACCATAGTCACTTTTAGAACATTTTTATCATCTGAGAAAGAAACCCTGGAGGGGCACCTGGGTGGCTCAGATGGTTAAGCGTCTGACTTGATTTTGGTTCAGATCATGATCTCGGGGTGGTGAGATCAAGCCCCTATATCAGGCACCTCGCTCAGCGGGGAGTCTGCCTGCTGCCCTCCTGTTCTCTTCCACTGCCCCCCCCCACTTTCTCTCTCTCTCTCAAAAAAAAAAAATCTTTAATATATATGTTATTTATATATAAAGAAACCCTTTGCCTTTTAGCTATTACCCTCCCATAGTTCCATCCCCCACTCTCTGTCTCTATAGTTCTGCCGATTCAGACATTTCCCATAAATGCGATCATGTAAACATGTGGCCTTTTGGGACTGGCTTACACTTTCACTTAGCATATTGTTTTCAATGTTCATGAATGTAGCAGATAGCAATACTACATTCCTCTTTATGGCTGAAGAATGTTCCTTTGTCTGGACAGACTGCATTTTGTTTATCCATTCATCAGTTGCTGGGCATGTGGGCTGTGCCCACCTTTTGTGGCCATAAGCGTTCGTGTGTGTGTTTTTGTACCATTAGGTATTTTTAAGAATCATAATGACAGTATCTCAACAAACCCTTGTCTTTGGTTTTAAATTTGCACGGCTCTTTTCATAGACATTAACTCACGTGGTCATCAAGGTTCCAGCACCTCAACACTACTATGATCTCAGAGAAACAAGCGGAAGTTTCCCCACTCAATTCTCACACCCTTCTCCCTAGACGCCACTCTGACTCTCCCTGTTGTTGGCCAGTGTTTTGACTGTAATTGTGATGAGTGATATTGTTCAAAGAAAAGGATAGCCACTCAAGTGAAACACCCAGTCTCCAGATTTCCTCAGTGTGACTTAGACAACCGTAAGCATTTCCCCAAGATTTGACAAGTTCCAAGAGGAGGTCATTTTATTAGTTTACTGCCTTCATTTGAAAAATCTTGTCATATACCTCAACTGAGAGATTTTTGCCTTTAGGTATAATTGGTTCCATTTGCATTTAAGGTCAGCGGATTACATTTTGATATCCATTACATAGAACTCTGGTTTCAAACTTTATGAATTGAAACAGAAGTTACAGTGAACCTTCTAAGGGATAGAGAGAGGCCTCTATTTGAGTCAAGCTTCATTGTGCCATTTTGCAGTCTAACCTGTGACCAGGTGAAAGTGGAAATCAAGCTAAATTTTCAGATCTCCTTCCTTGGCACTCTCTTGGAGTGGAGACTCCAGGCCTGGGACATTTTTGGCTAGTGATGGCTTGGGGAGCTGAGGTCACTAAAGGAGTGATCCTCCAGAAAGGAAAGAGCTCAGAGACACTCCATAAGGGGTACTGGGATTCTATGACACCTTACATATGCCAGGGCTGGTCACCATTCTCACACAAGAGGGCTGCAATTCCAACACATGGGGGAAGTTTTGTGTGGGAAAAAAAAAAGTGCATATTTGATCCTTAGAGTGTCCGTACACCCCAACTGCCCGACATGTTCATGCCTGTTGTCCAGCATGATTATTAGTAGTGCCCATTTACTCTTAAAAGTGTCCAATCTTAAACGATACATTGTGTGGTCATCCTGTTTATAATGGAAATTGGCAGAACATTAAGAACTGTTTTAAGTAAATATATTTATTCTGTAATGTTTAAGGGATGCCTAGATGCAATTTTATTTACTTTTTGTGAATATGGAAAAGTTAGAATTCACACAAAAAATGGTTCAGCTTAAACCAAAGAGACACCCATCTATTCCTTGAAGATATTATTATACCTACTTTAGCTTTTTCTATAATGTAAGAGGTTTTGTTATCCTAGATTTCCCTAATGCTTGTTCATTGTGCCAATAATCATTTTAATTCCATATCCCTTAAGGTGGCTTGCTTATATTTGTGCAGTTATATGAACTCAAATTTGGCAAATTGTCACATTTAAGTAAATATTACATAAATACCATTTTATTACATATGCTTTATATCAATGGATATATAAGATATTTTTAACTGTTGGGCATTTCTTATGCTAGTTCTGGCAAGATAGTCCCATAATTTATTCCACTGAGTTTGGAGCCTAGTGCTTTAGTGATCTAGAAAGTCATGGTTAGAAGCAGAAGAAATAGAGATCAGCCACTAAAGGAGTAACCCCACTTTGAATTCAGGTCAGATTAAAGGATATAGCAAACTTATATTTTTCTATTTAAAAAAATTGTATTTATTTATTTGACAGAGAGAGACACAGTGAGAGAGGGAACACAAACAGGGGGAGTAGGAGAGGGAGAAGCAAGCTTCCCGCTGAGCAGGGAGCCTGATGCGGGACTCGATCCTAGGACCCTGGGATCATGATCTGAGCGAAAGGCAGATGCTTAATGACAGAGCCACCCAGGTGTCCCAACTTATATTTTTTTAGAATAAAAAATCATTTTATAATTTGCTTTCAAAGAAACCTTCCCATAATATATAATGAAGTGATAAAGTATTTGAAAGTAATTTCAACACTTAATACATGGGTTTGCTATTACTTTGCATTATAATTTTCAGATAATTGGTGATTTTTTTCACTAGTTGCTTTGAAGAAAATTTTATATGTGATTAACTTCCTCAGTGGTCTGAGGCAACTTCAGCTCTTTCTAGAGTAGTTTGACAAATACACCCGTCACTGCTAGAGAAAGGGTATCTCCTCAGACTGCTGATTGATGGGCTTATTGCGATTGGAGGAAATTTCAGTAATCTGTTTCTAGAATGGATGGAGAGCAGAACATGTGCTCCCTTCTCTCCTCCTGTCCACTCCTCTCTCCCACCCTCAGACACACAGATGATGGATTACAGTCCTGGAACTGTTGGATCCGGAGGAGGTTGAGAAACTGGAAAAAGGTGCCAGAAACATGATTTCATAAGGTTTGACTTGAGATTGAGTCAACTTTCTTGAGTGTCTTAAAATCGTGTTTTAAGAAATTTTATTTCACAAAGAAAGGGAGTGTGTAAGGCTTGGACCCTGAAGACTGCCAGTTACGGATCATTAAATTCAATAAGTAAATGTAAATCTGAAATGAAGAAATCCAACAAAAGATTTTGAAGTAGATTCTTGTTTGAAAGAACAAAGAGTTATTTGAGAGATAGCTAGAACTCATTCCCTGCAGGGTTTGTTTGTAAAATAGGCCTTCGAGTTATTAGGAAACGCTGATTTTAAAAATATAAAACACACAGTATATGTAATTTTATTTAAATGATTGTGATAAAGTTGAAAGAAATACTAGGAAGGAAATTCATGGAATAGAATATGAAGAAAAAGAATAAAATTCTGGAGTTTGGCAACTAGCTTCCAGTGTGAAATTTTATATTTGAAAAATTTTCACTATTCTTAATTTTATAAAAACATTATAGAGATTACCTAAATGAAGTATGTATAGATTAAATATTATGCTTATTTGCTATTTATTTTATTTGATAAAGAATAGTGCATGTAGAAATCACTGGTACTTATTCTTAAGAGTGCACGGTATTAATTTTTACTAAGTATGTACATAGGTATTCCTAATACCTGAATGTTAATCAAAGATGACTATAATTAATACTTTATTTAATGGATAGTATACATATAGGAGGCATCTTTACTAACATATCTTGTTATTTAATGAAATCTTCTGTTTAATATCAAGTTGATAATTTTAGCTCCTTGGGCATAGGAGGGTATCGTAAAATGATATTTCTCCATACTTACATGGGTAGCTACCTTCGTGCTGACTATTCACTAAGCCTCGTTGGCAAGAGACACTATGGGGATGACTGAGAGTCCTGTCATTTAGAAACAACAGCATTTTGGTTTTACCTGGCTCACTGAGTTGGCTGTGGCATGCTAAAGTCACACTGTGGGCTGCCCTCAGTTATCAGTAAACTAGTAGGTGGTAAACACTGAGGAAGAGAATTCATTGAGTAAAGGTGAAAATGCTCTTTCTGAAAGGGAGCATGTCATTTTTCCTTAGCATTGTTAGCATTACAGAGAACTTACAAGGAAGACAAAGGGCATAAGAGTAAAGGAAAAGGGCAAGGCTATGTGGAAAATGTTGTCTGTGGTACTGGGAAAATGTACCCAGTGTTTGGTTCTAGTGGATGCCCACTGTGATCTCGCCATCCTTCCTGGTTCTCACAAAGAGGAAACTAAACTTAGCCGTCCAGTTTTGTGGGAAGGAACCAGGGCATGGAGTGGAGGATAAGCCAAAGGGCAAAGGTCAACTTCAGAAAGCTGTTCTACCAGATCTTAGTCAGAAAACTATTCAGGTTTCCAAAGATGGTGAATGAAAAAAGACAGGTAGAATTAGCAGAATGGAAAACAAAACAAAACAATACAAAACCAAAACACAAAACTTTAAAGTATGATGATAAAAAAGCAGGTGGGGGGCAAGGAGAAAAAAGAATTAAGAAAAACGTCCTGTATTTCTTTTTAGCATAACTCAGGATTCATCTCCCATTCTCCTTGTCCTATTTTTAAAATGCAAAGAATTAAATTCAATTTTGAGATCATCCCGTGTCTCAGATTTTTTTTAAGATTTTGCAACCCTTTCAACCTCCCTTCCCTCTTAGTGTGGCTCTATTCCTAAACAAATAACTGGGTAAAAACTGTTTATGTTGACATGGAATGAAGCTATAAGGCCAATCCATTTTCTTGCCATCCTTGGTAAGACGCCTTGTTTTGAGAAAGGGAATAGTTTGGTCACGGGAAGAAATTCTAATCCACAATGCAGTGAAAAAAGGAAAGATAAGAATTCTTTCCCTAATTCAATCTTTTACCACCTACAGGGTGTCCAGTTCTAAAAAAATACTTCACAAAAGAACATTGTATTTTCAAAGCAAAATAGAATTTATAAAAAAAATATATGTTGATGTTTGGAATGTAATATGGAAAGGCAACAGGATGTTTCCCAACCTTACACCCAACTAAAATACATTGTATTTCTGACAGTGCATATCTAAGTTTCAAGGCCTGTAATGTTTGGACATCAATTGTTTAAAAAAAAAAAGTCTCCTCTTACAACTTTAAACTAACACACTTTTTAAAGAGGGCTTATTAATATGGAAAAGACTAAAGGTTGTATATATTTCATGGCTATATCTTGTCTTAAACTGTTTTGTGGTTGTTGGGAAAATAGATTTTTTTTAAATTGGACATTCGGATTGGAATTTTATCATTCTCATTTTCTTTTCTCTTCAAAAACATTGTTTCTTCTTATGTTAAAGTTCTAATATATATTTATGTACTCATACATAAATATAGATATATATTTGAACATACACACCACATATGAGCTTAAAAAAGGGAATATGTTCATGTAAGTTTACATAAAACCTAAAGATCTTTTTTTTTTTTTTGGTTCAGCATTTAGAAAATTCTTGATAATTTAGAATCTTCCACAATGGAAAGTAAAGAATTCTGTCACAAAAGCAGGGAGGATGAGATGCAAGGTCAAAGGGCATTTTAGAAACAAACAGCTGGACCAGTTTATTTAAACAGATACAGGGATGGGGGAACTGACCTCTGTTTGACTTATAGTGGGAGGAGCAAGAATGTCATTTTATTACTTTGCCCAGAAGGAAAATGTTTTTGTATCTGAATTCACCCCGAAGCCATCTAAACACATGGCTTTGCTGTATGTAGCATAATTCCAAAGAGAGTATGTAGAAGACAGTCTGGGATAAAATACACTAAATAGAACCAAATGTTGAGATGGTTTTAAAATCGAAACGATGACATTGTTTCAAAATATAAAATCTTTTGCCATTAGTTACTTTCAGATAAAGATGTCTGCCATGACCCTAGATAATATTATCAGTGTTTTATGTAAGTATAGGAAGCATAATCCGATAAGATTCTGAGAGTTTACTATGTGCTATACGTATCAATAATATTCATTATATTCAACAATTGTTTTAAATTCACTTTCAAAAGTGAGAAGTTCTCAGCATATTACTAATGTGGTCAAAGAGTTTGGACAAAGTGATGAGAGGTTCTGAGATTTTCAGCTTTTTAAATTTTTATTTTATTAAATGCACAGATTCTCACCTTTATATCTACATATCCTATAGGTAGCCTACGTCTGTGTTGTCAATAGCAACAAATGGCAATTGCCACCAAAGGGGAAGAAAGTAGCACCTGATACCTGAGGCCCCTTAGCTAAAAGGCTGTGATGAGGTATTCACTCTCTACATGGGGACCAAAGCAAGTGTAGACTAATTGCTTTTAATGATGTCCTCTGAAGACCTTTAGAGGCACACAGACAAACCTCTCAATATACTGAGCAGTGGGTATGGCCTAAGTGGTGAGTAGACTCAAAACCCAAGAAGAACTTTCATTCTAGAAGGAACATCTTAAGAATCATGGATGTTTGCGGTGCCTGGGTGGCTCAGTCGCTTAAGAATCCAACTCCTGACTTTGGCTCAGGTCATGATCTCAGGGTGGTGAGATGGATCCCACATTGGGCTTTGCGCTGGGCATGGAACCTGCTTAAGATTCTCTCTCCTTCTCCCTCTGCCCCTCTGCCCCTCTGCTCTGTGCCGCCCTCCTCTCTCTCTCAAAAACAAACAAGCAAAAAAGGAATCCTGGATGTTAAACCTGGGGAGAAGCCCGTGGCACATGATCCATGATGGCTATAGTTTAAATATTTGAAGGCCATACTGAAGAAGTGAGGTTAGAATTGTTTAAATTACTCCAAGGAGTTGTCCTGGTGAAAGGATTTCAGATCGAGTAATGCAGAACCTTCTCATAGTCACCTTCCGTAGCTGGAGTGCACTTTCAGGTGAGGTAGCAAGTGCTTTATTAGAAACAATCCAGCAGAGGCTACCTATCTACTTGGTGGGGATATCAGAGAGATGATTCATGTCAGTGACCAACCCAGGTGACAGTGAAAACCCTTTTCAAACCTGAGGTTTAAGTTTTCTATGATTCCTTGGGTTTAATAGTCATAGATTCAAACCCGAGTTGGTTATTATGAGCTGGTCTCTGGAAATCTGAGTGCATGAGTGTGAAGGAAGCAAGCTTTGGAATACAGATAAGTCACCGAATCTTCTGATGCGTAGCCTTATCTTTGTCCATATGCACGAACAGTACAGTCATCAAAATTCCCAGTCTACAAAATGTTCAGTCATGCTTATTCCCAGACTCAACAGTAGGGTTCTTGCCAGTGGTGACTGGCTCAAAACCAGCTCATTCTTAGATATCTATTTCGTTCAGAATATTCTAGATGGGTGAGACAGTAGTGGCCACGCTCTCATCAGGATGTTGGGGGAAGGGATGTTCACTACCATTTGCCAGCCGTGTGTCATTCAGCAAGTTATTAACATCTCTTGAGTAACATGTGACCTCCAATAAGTCACTTAATTTCTCTGAGCCTTGGCTTCTCATCTGTTAAAAAGTGTTCTTCCTATTTTTAGATGAATAGTATAAATCATACCCACAAAATAATATGTTTTTAAAGGGACTTTTAAAAAATGTTACCAGAGTTCCTTTCCTCTAAAAGCCTGCAGATGATGAACAGCACTATACATAAAGAGCTGGTTTTTTGCTCTTTTACCTATGTTAGTTACTATGAAAATTACTTTTGGTATATGCAGAATATTAATATTAAATAATTTTCTAATTGGTCACGCAGTGAAGGCAGCTAATGAAAAAGCAGATTTTTTTTTCATTTTAATTGGTTATTTCACATGGTGTTTGTGCTACACCTGTGCTTATAATGAGAATGGAGAATTAATCTAACCTTCTGCTCACATGATTCCAATTTTCATGGTTTATACAAGATAATGATAACCTGATTTGCAACACAATTTGTTGTAGATCTATGTTTTAAATATTTTTATTAGCCAGTTCGGGGACTTCATATGCAAGAACTATTGTAATATATATTGCCAATAAGAGTTAGCACTAACGGTGCCCTCTTAGTTAGATTCCAGTTTCATTATTGACTTTAATTACTTTTTGGATAATGAAAGAACTTAAGGATATAGGATATTGAGAATCTTAAAATGTCGTGAAGCATGTTTTTTTTTTGAGATTTTATTTATTCATTTGACAGAGAGAGAGATCACAAGTAGGCAGAGAGGCAGGCAGAGAGAGAGGGGGAAGCAGGCTCCCCACTGAGCAGAGAGCCTGATGCGGGATTCGATCCCAGGACCCTGAGATCATGACCTGGGTTGAAGGCAGAGGCTTAACCCAACTGAGCCACCCAGGCACCCCTGAAGCATGTATTTTTATTTTAAAAACCTGTCCCTCTCTGTTTAGTGTTTTTTTAAAAAACTATTTTCCTTCCTGAATGGGCAGACTTACAAACTAGAATGCATACTGGACTGTGGCCCCTTTAATCATTAATAAACTTTTCATTGTATTTTTTTATCCGCTGCTCATGTTCTATCTACTCAAATCTGAGCTGATAACTAAAAGCACTTTACTTTTTCAGAATCTAATATGTTCCACTCATTTTCTATATTTGACATGTAATTCTTAGCATTACACAATACAAATGGATCTTAAGAGTTAGAAATTTCACAAGCTTGATTTTGTAGGGCTCGTACTAACCACTTAAAAAAAAGGTCAGTGGCTAGCCACTTTTTGAGAGACTGCAAAGATTGTAAAAAATAAGCCTATTAAGACACTTAAATGACTTAATTAGATGTTTATTATAAATTTTCAGGACTAGCTGGAGAAAGCAATATTATAAGTTCAATTACTGTATAGCTCTGACCTTGCCTTGACCTTAGACTTTGCATAAAGAGCCAAAGGGGAAAAAAAAAAGCCACCCCAAGAAATCTCTACAAGGAATGTGTTTCTCTGAAGTCCCCAGCAGTGTGAGTTAGTGGTGATAAACTCCAGACATTCTCTCATTTGATGGTGTGCTGCCATCCCAGTTCATTATCTTAATAGTGGGCATTAAAATAGAATTAGGTTTGCAAGAGGTAGGGAAGGTTTTGATAAAAACTGTAAAAAAGAAGTCAGAGAACATAAGATTGAAATGTCACTAATTAGGAGAGGTAACAGATGCCCTTATGAACATCTTGCTCTCTATGCCAAATTTCCCCCCCTTGCAATTGAAAAGAGTGGTGGCTCGTATTGTTTCCTGAAAACTCTGCTAATTCCCCCATGAAAAGATGAAATGGAAGTGTCCAACTGTGGTAAAACAGGCAAACATGAATCAACTCAGAAACCCCAAGCCTGTGTACTCAAAGGTCACTGGGGGTTGCAGGTTGTGGGCACGTGAAGCCGAGCTCAGAGCGGTGCAGAGAACCATTTTGCCAAGATCTAGCTTTGCTCTCACTGTGCTTCATCTTCTCCTCTTTTTCCACCTCCTCCGACCCCCACCACCATTTTTGTTTAAGGAAAAATGATTCGCTCTACTTTCTTGGTTACAGGTTTATTAATGCCCGGAGAAGAATAGTGCAGCCCATGATAGACCAGTCCAACCGAGCAGGCAAGTCCCCCATAGTGACTGTATTCAAGTCACGCAAGCGAAAACCATCCTCAAGCCATTCACCGGGAGGTCTGCTACCTGGTAAATAAACTGGGAGTGAGTACTAGGAGCGCCTGACAATTAAAATTAAACCAATTTAGTTTCATAACAACACTAATCAATTTAACATCATTATCCAACATTTGGAGAAGGTGGGGGGAAAAAAGCCAATGGAGAAAAGTAACTTAAATCATATGCTCAGTTACAGTATTCTCTGTACACATTCAATATATTAATGGTATTTTTTTTTTTTTCTGAGTTTGCCTTCCCAGCTCTTTCTGCTACTATGACCACTCCCTGGTGCATGGCTTGGTGTGGAATTGCTGTAAACTTTATTACCTGTCAAAAGGGCAAAGGGGTCAGGATCGCTTGTGGGACTCAGTAAAGTTCAAAGACATTCAATGAGGTAGAGCTTTTGTGTGCTTTAATAACCCAGGGCAGCTCACTTCTGAAGCAGCTTTTCATGTACAGTTAAAACATGGGATTCAGGTAGTGGTGTAAATACGCAGTTCTTTTTTTCTTCAGGATTTCTTTTGTTAATATCTATCTTCTGGGGTTCAACTTTTTTATTTTTTAAATAACAGCTTTTTTTGGTTTTTGTTTTTGTTTTTAATTGTATGCTTAAAATGGCCGAGACTTCTGTGGGATCCTGGCTAAAAATCCAATGAGCATCTTTCTAGGGTTTTTTGTTTTTTTTTTT
>RCUC01088738.1:0-11875 GCA_003697995.1 Taxidea taxus jeffersonii
TGCTGTGCAGGAGTCTTTCCTCACACTGATTTCCCCCGGGTAACGTCAGCTAAGGAAAACAAAGTATGAAAACTATGATAAGTTCCTAGGAGTTCTGCTCACAAGCACCCTTAAGTGAACAATTGTTAGTCTTTTGAGATGCAATAAATTTTCAAAATGTATAGACACTCCCTTCTCCTCTTGCCTGTCAGCCCAGACACCTCCAGCCCATATTCTTAATGTTTTTACATTAGTTATAATCAAAATGCCTTCTACATTAGTTTCCTAGGATGGCCGTGACAAATTACCCAATTACCTGGGTGGCTTAAATCAACAGAAATTGGTATTCTCATAGTGCTGGAGGCGAGATGTCTGAAATCGAGCCATACTCCCTCTGAAGACTCTAGAAAAGAATAGCTCCTTGCTTCTCCCTAATTTCCAGTGGTTGCCAACAATCCTCTGTGTTTCCTGGCTTGTAGACACACCCCCTCCAATCTCTGCCTTGTCCGTGCATTGTTTTCCCTTTGTGTGTTTTTGTCTCTGTCTAAACTTCCCTCTTATAAGGACACTGGCCAGAGGATTATGGCTCTCTTTCCAATTTGATTACATCTGAAAAGATCCTGTTTGCAAAAAGCCACATTCACAGGCAAGAGGGGACATGAGTTTTGAAGGGACACTATTCAACAGAGTACAACTTCTCATCAAGTGAACATTTTAGATTTCTAAATCCAGGGATTTTGCTTCTAAGAAGATTGGCTTAGTGGAGTAAACTGGAGGTGTCTAGTTTCATTCATGTAATAAGAATAAGATCTACCTTAATTACCTCTAGCCAGCCATTCATTCTAGTTTCCTACAGCTTCATTTAAATATAGTCGTCATCATTTTCACACAAGTAATACGGTAAATCTGACCTTTGCTTCTGAGCTTCCCAAATTGCTTATTTTTTTAAAAGATTTTTAAATTTAATTTAATTTCTTTATTTGACAGAGAGATTACAAGTAGGCAGAGCAGCAGGCAGAGAGAGAGGGGAAAGCAGGCTCCCCACTGAGCAGAGAGCCCGATGCAGGGTTCAATCCCAGGACCCTGAGATCATGACTTGAGCCGAAGGCAGAGGCTTAACCCACTGAGGTGCCCAGGCGCCCTACAAATTGCTAATTTTTAACCAGAAAATAGGCAAGAGAAAATATTCTTTAGCTGTCATGTAATAATGAAGAGATCCATCAATACAACAATATTTCATTAGACTACTAAAAAATTTTAGGTTCCCACAAATGCTGTGCAACAAATTACTGTAATACAGACAGAGTACTTACGAGGTGCTCTGAGATGGAGTTCTAAATTGGGAGAATGGAAAATCAATGTGGCCCA
Organism: Taxidea taxus jeffersonii; assembly: GCA_003697995.1. Lineage (NCBI taxonomy): Eukaryota > Metazoa > Chordata > Mammalia > Carnivora > Mustelidae > Taxidea > Taxidea taxus. The sequence goes on from RCUC01088738.1 coordinate 1,348, forward strand.
CATACAGTGACTATATAATTACAAACTCATGAAATTATAACTCTTTCCAGGAAATTATTACATCATTGTATATTTTTACAAATAACGGAAGTTTAAATGTATTGTACTATATTACATTTTTAGCATAAGAGATATATATTATCTAAAACTTTATTCTGTAGTTGATGTCTGAACATTAATGGAAATATAATTGATTAGAGGACAGTTATACAAACAGAAAGCATATCTGGCATTCCTACAACAAAGGAAGAAAAAGATTATATTCCAACTGAAAAGATTTTTGTTTTTTGTCTTTTTTTTTTTTTAATAAAATGTAACTATATGGGGGTCTGGGGTAAGGAAAAAAGGACAATCTTCCCCACTTCTAGCATGAACGTGTCCTCCTGAATTTCACTTCCATTCTATCATTCTCCCATTCACTCCTTTTCTGAAGAAGTGAGAATAAACAGGAAACCCTTCTAGCTACTGAAAGAAGACTGCATTGCAACATCTCTTCTCCCTCTTAGACCCTGAGCCTCAAGCACTATACTCAAGAACTCAGTACCAATATTCAGTCTTCCCTCCCTGGCTGATTCAGAATTAGCCCAGGACTGATTTAAATGTACAAACAGAGGGTTGGCTTCCTCAGGAGGAACTTCTCAAGCAATGTCCTTCAGAAAGACAAACTTGTATTTAAGGTTGTGTGTGATAAAAAGGGATGCGTGGGTGGCTCAGTCAGTTAAGGACAGTCTTTGGCTCAGGTCATGATCTCAGGGTCCTGGGATCAAGTCCCCTGTCAGCTTCCTTGCTCTGAGGGGAGATTACTTTTCCCTCTGCTTATGCTCTCTCTTTCCCTCTCTGGCAAATAAATAAATAAAACCTTAAAAAAAGAAAAGTGATTCTAAGCATGGAAAAAGTAAAGTGGGTTTGTTTGTTTTTGTTTTTGTTTTCCAGCAACTATTTCTATGGACACAGGTTGGTCATTTGCCATTTTTTGGTTACTTATTTTCTTGTAAAATGAGGAAGGGAGTTAAATTAGATGGTATTGATGACTTGCAACTTATGTGTTGTTGTTTTTTTGCAATGTTTTTACTTTAATTAATTGTTATAAAAAATTGAGGCTTACCAACCTTTTTCTTTTATTTTTTTTTTAAGACTTTATTTATTAGTTAGAGAGAGAGAGAGAGAGAGCGAGCACAGGCAGACAGAGGCAGGCAGAGGCAGAGGGAGAAGCAGGCTCCCTGCTGAGCAAGGAGCCCGACGTGGGACTGGATCCCAGGACGCTGGGATCATGACCTGAGCCGAAGGCAGCTGCTTAACCAACTGAGCCACCCAGGCGTCCCCAACCTTTTTCTTTTAAATACCAGGCCAACTTCCAAAAAACCAATCTTACACACAGCACTTAGCATAAAGCAACAAAACTAAAAACCAATAACAAAGATGTTCATGTTTGGGAATTTTTATTATTTGTTTATTTATAAAGATTTTAATTATTTATTTGGCAGAGAGAGACACAGTGAGAGAGGGAACACAAGGAGGGGAGTGGGAGAGGGAAAAGCTGGTTCCCCAATGAGCAGGGAGCCTGATGCAGGGCCTGATCCCAGGAAGGCAGATGCTTAACTATTGAGCCACCTAGGCACCCCTGGGAATTTTTAAAGGTTTAATATAAAAATTATAAGTAAGTTATAAATTGTTTCTAATATCTAAATAATTCATGAGTCTATAAAAGTCATGTATAAATTATAGAAAAAATATACATGAACAAAAACAACAAAAAAAATCTAGGTATCAGAACTTCATGGATCCTGCTAAAATACTACCAAGAGTAGATTTTACATTCCTAGATGCTTACGGAAAATACAAACGATAATGAATAAGTGAAACATTTAACTCAATGAGTTATGAAAAGAACACAAGCAAGTGTTTTTAAAGTAAAAGGAAGTAAACATTAGTAACAGAGGTAAAGCTGATTCTTTGAAAAAGTATTTATAAAAAGTTAAAGGATTGACCAAGTAAAAGAGAAAAGGCATAAATAAACAGAATTGAAACAGGAGACACACTGATACAGACTTAGACTTTAAAAACCTTGAGAAGATTTGAAGCAAATGTAGCAAAAGACTAACATGTTAAGTATACACATGGATACGTTATAACAGTGTATGCAATTTTGAATGTTTTAAATATTTCAAAATTATAGAAATTTCTATTCACAGGTAATTTGCTGGTATTTTATGCCTTGAAATTTAAAATTAGCTTAGCTGTGGCTCTAATATGCCTTGGAGAAGAAACACATATGAACATGAGCCCCAGCACAGATGATGAAGTTAGCATCAGGTGAGCGGATGTGAGGCTCACTATCTGGCTTTCAGGTTTCCTGTTTATTTATATTTATATTTATATTTATATTTATATTTATATTTATATACTGCACCTTTCTATAGCAGGGGAATAGTATGCTCTCTCAGACCTGTCCAAACTGTCAAACCCACACAGTACTGGGTGAACGGAATAAACTACTCAATTTCCTGATGCTAGGCTTAATTAATTCACTTACTTTTTTTTGTTCAGCAGATATTTATTGTCTTCTAGGTACACCTAATGCTGAATGCTACGCCTACAGTACAAATTTCCAAAAGAGCTTACTCTTGGAGTAGCTTCTCACGGAATTTAGAGTCCAGAGGCACAGATGATTGTTTTATTAGGAAGCAGAGTGTGAAGGACAGCTTTTGTTGATCCTGCTGTGCCTCCTGAGTCCTCAGTAGGATCAGAAATTAGCAAAAAGAATGGGCAGAAGCCACCAAAGGCTTAGCCAGAAATTTTTTACAAAGCACCACTTTCCCTTAATAATATTAAAACTAATATTCGTGAAGCATTTCCCATACCCAAAGCTCCAGGTACATGTTTGTCTTCCTCATTTAATAGATGAAGACAATGAAACACAGAAGGAGAAAGTACTGTCCAGAGCCATACAAACATGAATTGGCAGCATCAGGATGTGAATTCTGGTCTGTCTAGCCCTAACACAATTGTCAGTCTTTAACTTTTCCTGCGTCCAAACTAGACCTGTCCTCGGACTTGAAAACAAAACAAGTGCTCAGTTACATCTGTTAACACTACTCAGGAAAAATGTTAAAAAAATGTTTTTCTAAATCAAAAAAGTAGCATGAAGAAGCTCAAAGAGAGAGCAATTAACTCTACACAAAAATCTAAGTGCTGGGGCATCTGAGTGGTTCTTTGGGTTAAAGCCTCTGCCTTCGGCTCAGGTCATGATCTCAGGGTCCTGGGATTGAGCCCCACATTGGGCTCTCTGCTCAGTGCGGAGCCTGCTTCCTCCTCTCTCTCTGCCTGCCTCTCTGCCTACTTGTGATCTGTCAAATACATAAATAAAATCTTTTTTTTTTAAAGATTTTTATTTATTTACTTATTAGAGAGAGAGCTCAGGCAGACAGAGTGATAGGCAGAGGCAGAGGGAGAAGCAGGTTCCCTGCCGAGCAAGGAGCCTGATGTGGGACTCGATCCCTGGACCCTGGGATCATGACCTGAACAGAAGGCAGCCGCTTAACCAACTGAGCTACCCAGGCGTCCTCATAAATAAAATCTTAAAAAACAAATCTAATTGCTATGCGGAAAACCTACCAACCCCACTCAGAATTACCAGAGCAACTATTCTGCTGTCCAGAGACAGTTACAAGTACTGTACTGTACAGATTTTTTAGAATACCGAGAAAAGAGAGAAATCAATGTGTGAAGTCCAAAGGGGGGATTGGCCTGATTCCTGTAGGTCATACCTCAGTTCTATGAGTTGAAGCTCTGGTCAAAATACCATACCCCTGCTCTGATCCTGTGTCCACCTCTTATTCTATCCACACTCTCTGGTCTCTTTCTATTTCTCTCACGCACCTATATCCTACAGCAAGGCCTCTGGACCCTTGCAAGTGCTAATTTCACTGCCTGAAAAGCTGTTCTCCTCCCACTTACCTTTCAAACTTCAGAATTAATATCATTTCCCTATGGAAGTATTCCCTGACCAAGCAGACTAGGTCAGGTCTCCCATCAAATGCTTTCAGGACAATGTGGACTTAATTCCCTTTACAGTGCTTTCATAAATGTCATTTAAAAAGCTCTTTTGGTAGCAATGCCATATTTTCATTATGCCTGTCATCCCTACTAAACTACAAGTTTTACGAGAGTGGGAATTGCATCATACTATTCATAGCCACCTCCCTGAGCTAATGGCAAGCATTCAACACACAGCTATCGAATGAAGGATGATTGATAACACAGGTAGGGAATCTGAGAATTTAGGCTTTTTTCTACTCTGTCATAAATCTCTAATGTCAGCTTTCCTACTCATTTAAACTCCAGTTCCCTAAATTTTTACAAGTTTTCTACAGGGATAATCAAGTCCACTTGCATCTACCTCCCCTTCTACCTCTCATATACAACAAAAAGAATGCTTTGATAAAACATCAGTAGACCCCAGAACAATCACCCTCCAAAATGGCTGTAAACACTCAAACCACTCAATGCTGAGGTACTTTTTACTCTACTCTTTATTACCTGTTTTGTTGTACTTTGTTTTTTTAGGGGGGAGGGGAAGAAAGGGACAGAGGGAGAGTAAGAGAGAATCTTAAGCAGACTCCATGCCCAACTCGGAGCTTGATCTCAGAACCCTGAGATAATGACATGAGCCGATATCAAGAGTCTGATGCTTAACTGACTGAGCTACCTAGGCGCCCCTACCTGTTCTTGTTTTTATAGTGGCCATTTATTCACTGGAAAATAGGAGTTTTTTTTAAAAAAATGAATAAGGAAATAGCACTAATTAAGGACAACACCAGGAAATAATCTATGATTTTTTTTTGCTTCAAATGAGTTTCAAACTTGTCAAAAACAGTTCCACAGCTTCTTGTTCACATAATTACTCTAATAGTTCACTTTAATTTCAAAAACATTTGCAACAATAGATTTATACGACACTGTATAATGAAAAATTAATTCTATAACTAGGATTAAAGTAGGAACAATATTCTATTACAAAATAGTTAATTGGTTCCAAACATAGAATACCATTAGTTAGTGCTACTTTTAATTTTGTTTCAATTTATGGGAACATGTCTTTTTAAGTTTATGGATAACACCTTGAACATTAACAGATGAAATAATGATTTCAATACTTATTTGGAAAAAAATCTTACACTAGAATGAAAATAAACAGGACTTTCTACTCAAACTGGATACAAACAGGGCTTTGAAAGAGAACTCACGCTGACACCAGCTGTCACTTTTCATTTTTCCCTGCTCCCAGCACGAAGATACTTGACCTGTATAAACTGGTAATGGGCCAATATATTTCCTTCAGGCTACAGAGTTAAGACTACTTGGAATCTTAACAATGCCATTAAGGTAGCTGATGCATTATACATGATGATGGACATAGAGCAACCTTGCTTCTGTCCCAAGGGAAAGGAAAATTTACTTAATCTGCGCAGAATTTTCTCCTATAATGCAGAGAGAATCAAATCAAGAAATCTGAGACCTTCCTGAAACCACACTGATTACAAGACGGCAGAGGAGCATATGTCTGCATAAACCTGCCAAGGGGAAAATGTACACATTGTCCAGCTCATCAAAAAGATACTAAATAGATGACTAGCCATGGCTAAAAAATAATGCTGGGAGACATACCCAGAAGAACTATCACATGTGGGGAGAAACAAACACTTTACTAATTTTTACAGTAAATTTGTGTAGCTCTTTTATTCCTCCTGTTTGTGTGTATGCTCACACTCTGGGGAAGAAAGGGAGATGGGTACTTTGAAGCACCATGGCAGAAACACAACCAAATATCTTCTAGTCTGTTGGCAGGATGATGATGTGTTTTAGCTTAGTTACTCTTGCCCATAAAACTTCACATTCTTCCAGATGCAAGTAAAAATACACATAGGCTTAAGATGGGCCCAAGAACTGAAGCATGTGTCTGCCATGTGTGAAACAGCTACATATTTCCAACAGTTAGAGCTTAGGAGCCATGGCAATTCCCCGTGCTGAACAATACTCAGTCTAGCCTCTACAGAGAACAAAGAAGGACTAAAAATAAGTCCCAAGAGAGAATGCCTAAGAAAACAAGGCTTCCTGAGAAGGCATTTGGTTTTCTTTAGAAGAACAGAAATTTCTATTTAAAATAGTCAAAACTCACTTCAACCAAACGATGACATCTTTTTAATGTATGTCTTACTAAAACAAACTGCTAATGCAGATGTAACTGCAAACGATAAACTGGGGTGTTCTGACTTAAATACGTGCATTCTGATTCCTCTGGTATTGTGATCGTTTCCATAGAGAAGGTAGACGATAGTGGATTAAAGCAGGAACTATGGCACCAGAACTCCCAGCTTCAAGTTCTCCAGCAAGTTAGCTAAACTCTCTGTGCCTTAGTTTCCTTGCTGCAAAATAAGGACTAAGTAACTTAGCATATGGGATGAGTACCCAGCACAGAGTAAGCACCATTCCAGCATTTGCTGCTTCTCCAGCAGCCACCAGTTCTTCTGCTCTTTTATTCCTCAGTCCAGTTACCAGTACTGACACCATCAGGAGATCTCTAGGACTCAAAGAGGTATAGAATGTATGAAACAAGAGATCCCTGATGGTAAAATAAGCACTTATGGGCTCGTAATTATTAATTTGTAAAAATGCAAAATTTTGAGAATGATATAGAACAGAAGCACAGCAAGTCATTTTATTTTCTAAATTCCATGAAGGTGAGCGCAATTAGGTGGAGAGAACACACCACCAGTAGCTTTAAGGGAACAAAATAAGTTTAGCTTTGTAAGGAGAACTGGTTAACTCTTCCCAACAGCTAACATTCAACCACTGGCAGCAGTTACTCATTACTAATATTTAGCCCTACAGACAGCAACGAAAACAGACTTAATATAGGACAGCAACACACGGTAATTATCAGTCAACAAAGCCAGCTGACCAGGATTCCCATACACTCACCACAGCTACACTTTTGTTCATGACTTAAAATACTTTAAAATACTTATATGCGGATATCATGGCTCTTGCAGTAACAGAGAAAATTAATGAGGCTTCATTTTGATATAGTTCACTCTTTAAAAACAGAAGTATTTAAAAACAAGCAGCAGCTCAAACCCGCTGGGCCAGAAGAATGAGGTTTCCTGTGCTGGATCTATTTGCAATTATAGAATCATCTCTGCACCAGGAGATCCTAGAATTGAATCCCACTACCATCCCCCATTACTCAGTTCAATATTATCTTATTAAATTACTGGAAATTAACCCTATATAGAAAGCCTAGATCTCATTCTTTTTTTTTTAAAGATCTCATTTATTATTTATTTGACACAGAGAGACACAGCGAGAGAGGGAGCACAAGCAGGGGAAGTAGGAGAGGGAGAAGCAGGCTTCATGCCGAGCAGGGAGCCAGATGTGGGGCTCGATCCCAGGACCCTGGGATCATGACCTGAGCCAAAGGCAGACGTTTAACAACTGAGCCACTTAGGTGCCCCTCTAGATCTCATTCTTGTAGAATCCTACCATCCTGAGTTTTTTTCTTTTAATTATTTATGTCAGCAGTTAGAGGCTAATGAAGTCATTAAATATAATAAAATTTAAAACTAGTTATCCACAGCTGATTATCAAATATTCATGGATAAGAAAAATACATGGAGCAAAAATTTTTTAATGTTTTAAATATCTTTTTATTACTATTACTTCTTTTAAAATTTTATTTTATTTTTTTCAGTGTTCCAAAATTCATTGTTTATGTACCACAACCAGTGCTCCATGCAATATGTGCCCTCCACAATACCCATCACCAGGCTCACCCCACCCCCCAACCCTCTCCAAAACCCTCAGTTTGTCTCTCAGAGTCCACAGTCTCTCATGGTTTGTCTCCACCTCCGATTTCCCCCAACTCACTTCTCCTTATCCTGAGTGAAATAAGTCAAGCAGAGAAAGACAATTATCATATGGTTTCACTTACTTGTGGAGCATAAGGAATAACACGGAGGACACTGGGAGATGGAGAGAACAAAAAAATTTTTTAAAGTCATTCTAGTTTTACTGTCAGACTGATGTTAACTTATAACTCATAAACTGTCTCAGAATTGAGAAGAAATTTCTAGAAGTCATCTAATTTTTAAAATTGTGTATTTGTGGTGAACTTGGTTTTTATTTGTGTAAAAAGTTATCATGTCTGTAGATATGACATCTGAAAATGTCCCCTCTGGTAAAGAGAACCAGTGTGAGGTAAATGCATACCACCCCACAACGTGTAACACCTGTACCTGAAACTGTCCTTCATCCTGCACCTGGGGCTCTGCTCCAGAGCCCAGGTGCACTGGTGAGAGTCCTTAACCTGAATCTCCAGGCAGTCTAGCAAGAAGAACATAAATATGCACTCTGAAATATGGGTAGTGGCTTCTGTCAAACGTACTTACCATTGCTTCATTAAACTGTCATAATTTTAACCAACTCAATTTACACATACTCAGTTTTAGAATCTCCCTAGCAGACAAAATAGAGACCCAAACCCACTTTGGTTTATGGCAAATGAGCTGTATCTCAATAAAGCTATTTAAAAAAATCCCCATTACCATGGCAGCAAGATCCCCACCCAAAAGGACCAACTAAGGGTCTTAGACTGATAGTCTGCTCCTCTGCCATCCTTAAAAGGCACATCACTAAAAAAAAAAAAAAAAAAAAAAAGCACATCACTAAGTTACTTTACTAAATAAAGGCCTTCCCTGTTTCCACAGAGCCAGAGGAAATGCCTGATCCTTGGATTTGAAATTAAAGGCGATACAAGAGCTTACAAGACAACTTCTACAAACACATCCGTTTAAAAAGAAATTCTCTCTAAAGCAACTTCCCAGACCACCGGCCTTGATTACTGTCTAGATAACTAAGTATTATTTCCTTATCCAAGAGGCTCTGAAAAAGCTACTGTAGTGAGAATTCAAGATAGAGAACATGTTCCTCAAATGTAAGGAAAAGTTAATAAGTGCGTCTTGGAAGAGAAATGCTGTTGGTGAGTCCTTCTAAAAACAAACAAACAAACAAACAAAAAACCCAAGATTTTAAAAAGCTTCTGTATAGATTACTTGGCATAAGCAGCTATTGCTTGTATTTCATGTCAAAAGACAACCTCAAAATAAAGAGATTACCTAAAAGCTATTTGAAATAAAACAAAACACTAGTCTCTTTCAGAAGATTCATCACCAATGGGATGGCATGGGTGGCTCTGTACTAATGCACGCAGCAAAATTTACTGCACACCCAAGTCTGGTTTTGCTTTTCTTCTTCATCACTTACTCTTCTATAGGAAGAATCAAGATTCTGCATGTTAATGCAGTTTTGAGAATCATTAAGGAAACCTGATATTCAGGATAAGCAAAAGCAGATTAACCCCTCTGTGCATCTTTTCTGCTGCAATAAATATATATAGTGACACTTCGGCAGCTTAATAGCTGTTCTGATGCTCCCATGGCCAAAAAAGAAATAGTTCAAGCATTTATGTACTCTTCAATTGCATGCAATGAATTCAAGAAAAATCCCTATGTCATAAAAGGACATGTCCTTTTGTTTGTGTCATTATAAAAAGCAGAGGATTCAGAATGCAGTCACTAAACTATAACCTATATTTTAAATAAACTAAATTGACTGACGACAAACTGAGAACATTTTTTACCTAAGAAAGAAGTCCACAATATTTTATTCCACCATATAATTATTTGAGGGGTATTTTTTGCAAACAAAGTAAGTTAAAAGATATCTTAAGAAACATTATTTAATACATTACATAACTTCTAAACTATTCAAGTGTTGATCATTATGTTCATCATGGAGAAATCAGAAAATGAGACATAAGGAAGCTTGACAACAGTTCAAGAAAATAAGCAATTATCTATGGATACTGTTCAGGGTTATAGCAGCTACAAAGTTAGCATAAGCCAGGAAGGCCTGTGTTATCCTAAAAGTCATATATTTAATGGTTCCTAAGTGATCTCTTTTTTTTTTTAAGATTTTTATTTATTTATTTATTTGTTAGAGAGAGAGCGAGCGAGCACAGGCAGACAGAGGCAGGCAGAGGCAGAGGGAGAAACAGGCTCCCTGCCAAGCAAGGAGCCCAATGTGGGACTCGATCCCAGGATGCTGGGATCTTGACCTGAGCCGAAGGCAGCCGCTTAACCAACTAAGCCACCCAGGCGTCCCCCTAAGTGATCTCTTAAAGCTGTTCTCCACTAGAATTTTTTTCCTTCATTGGCACATTCATTGTAGAAAGCAAAAAGATTAAGGCAGGGTAAGAAAAAAAAAAGGTATCTCTTTTTCAAGAAAGAAGAATGAGCTAGAAATCTGACTCAGAAAAATGAGTGCAAAAGGAATCTGGAGATTCAGCCTGTAGCATATGCACCTGCTGGTTAAGCTGGGAATCTTTCATGGAGCTTTAACCCCAGGGAGGGAAGATAGATGTGAACAGCAGGAGAAAAACTATTTGGTTACAAAAAAAAAAAAAAAAAAA
>RCUC01088739.1:0-29930 GCA_003697995.1 Taxidea taxus jeffersonii
TAGGAGGGCTACCTGGCTAAAGTCAAATCCCTTTTAAATAAAGATTTATCCTTGGAGAACGGAGCTCATGCTTTCAGCCGGGAAGTGAATGGACGTCTAGAAAACGGGAGCCAGGCAAGTGGCGAGGACCGCAGAGTGGGAATGGCAGAGGAAAACAAATCTCCCAAACCTGTTTCCAAACTTCCCACACCCAGAAGAAGCAAGGCCGATGGAGAGACCAAGTGTAAGACCACTTATTTAATCTTAGTGGAGATTAGCTGTCCCCTTACATGGTACGAGCCTTGGAGCCGTCGGTCCCCCAGGACAGTACCTCCTGGTTTGTTTCTTGCATGTACTTGCACACTGGCTTAGATGTACGTACGTCTAAGTTATATGCCTATTTAAGCTAGGTGTATAGTCTCCTTTGCAGTTGAAGTAACTTCTGGAATTTGTGAAAACACACGAGAGTGTGGGAGCTGAGCGCAGGTCAGGTCCTTGGCCACTTCGTCTTTTGATGACATACAGGAGGTTGTCTCCTCTGGTTCAGGCTATGGCCCCTCACTTAAGAGCTCTAGTACCATGGCTCAGCAAATTGGCAGGTGCTAATTGCTACCTTTTATCGAGATTGTTGTTGGTTGGAGGAAAAAGAGAAGGGTACTTAATCTTCAGAACCTGATTCTCAGCACTAGCTTGCTAATGCTTAAGAACTACACTTTGTGAACTTTTTTATTCATAGTGGTTTTTTGTTTTTTTTCTTTAAACAGCTGAAGCTGCTTCTTCTAGCCCTAGGATCACACGGCAGACTACCAGGCAGACCACCATCCTGTCTCATTTCTCAAGGGGGTCAGTATATAATGAATTGACAGCTGTCTTTTCTCGGGGCAAACTGTTCTTGGTAAACAGGAATGGAATTGGCAGGGTATCATTTAGCGGTTTTGACTTCCACATTGCATAGGTTTTCGTCTTACAGTTTTCTTTGTTAAACGCTGATGAAAAGCATTTCTCAACACCTGTGTTCTTACTCTTCTGGGAACATTCAAATATATACAAAACTAGCCATGATAGTAAAATGAACCCCCCCCCCGTCCCAGCCCCAGATACCTGTCACCTGGTGTCAACAGTTACCAGCTGGCCATCTTTTCATCTGTACCCCCATAAATTCTCTCCCAATTGGATTATTTTGAAACCCTCCTAGACATGTCTTTTCAATATATTTCTATCTTTTTTTAAAGTTTTCCCCGCTCCCCAAGATTTTATTTATTCGTTTGACAGAGTACAAGCAAAGGCAGCGGCAGGGAGAAGGAAAAGCAGACTCTTGCTGAACAGAGAGCCCAATGTGGGGCCCCGTCCCAGGACCTTGGGATCATGAAGGCAGATACTTAACTGAGTTACCCAGGCACTCCTTCAGTATATTTCTAGATAATAAAATTGGTCTCTCTCTCTCTCTCTCTCTTTTTTTTTTTTTTTTTAAGCAATTCCAGCAAAATATCAATAAAAATGTTAACATTTAGCGGTCTCTTTAAAGAGACAAAATATAAGTCTAATATTTTTGTACTTTATGAAGCATAATAATTCCTTACTATGAAACAGATAGCCAGTGTCTGTGTTTCCCCGTGTGTGATAAATTTTGTTTGCTTGATTTGTTTTAAGCCTTTCTAATTAGATTCCTTTCTTCTTTTCTTGCCATTTATTTGAAGAAATTAGTTCATTTGTCCAATAGAGTTTCTAGGTCCAGCTGACTGCGTCCTTCTTAATGTCTTCCTTGTTTTGTGTTTCTTCTAAACTGATTAGTTAGCTCTAGAAGCTTGATCAGGTTCCAGCTTTATTATTTTTTGAGACCCTTCCGTAGATGGTGCCGTGTGTCCTTAGAGGCATGTGAGGTCTCTTCTGTGATGCCGGCAGCTGTTGATCAACATCCAGTTCCATGATTTCTTAGGTTTGCAAAATGGCAACATTCTAACCTGTCACTCAGACATTAAACTTGAAGCCTCTTTTAATATCCTGGCGGTGAGGGCATCTCCTTGGAGGGAATAAGACACCCATGACCTGATCTGTCCTCAAGAGGCTGCCTTCGGTGGGGAGGGCTGCAAGTCCTCCCGGGCCTGTTGGAGCGCCAGCGTCTGGCCGAGCTAATGGTTGGCTTTCCCGTTGCTGACAGCCCTGCCAAACGGAAACCCGAGGAAGAGCAGGAAAAAGCGAAATCGGATGAGTCCCTGGAGGAAGAGAAAGACCAGGTAGGGCTGGCATTTTCTTCCCTCTGCCTTCTTTTGGTACATTTGCTGATAGGCCAGATGTAAAAGCAGGACTACCAAAATGGACTTGAAGCGACCGAGACGGTGTTAGGACATAGGACATGTGGCTGGACCCGGGCAGTATGAAGTATGTCACTGTTAGGCCTGGGGGCTCCACGGACCCCTGCTATTCACAAGGCAGCCCTGTACCTTCAGAGTCTGTTCCCTCTACCTTCCTTCTCTAGCGGGCAAGACTGGCAATCAAATGGGACAGCCATGGGAAGGTTTACAGCCTTCACTGCTGGTCTCCTAAGTCCCCTTTCCACATCTAGCTTGTCTAACAGCAGAGCCTTGGGCAGCTTCTGTGTGTAGTATAACAGTGCTGCTTGGACCTCTTAGGTTAGAGAGCCCGTGGCTTACTGAGGGTCTTTGATACAGAAAATGTTCATCCCTGATGGTACTTTCCCTTGTGACTTGAGGGCCATACCTAGATAATACCAGGCGGTCACACATTCGTTTTCATTTTGATTTTGATTTGGGATTAGCCATGTTCAGTTGAGGGGAAGTCCACAGGTTTGGGTGTAGGTAATAAATGCCTTATTGCTGCTGATAGAGCAAACTACAGTTTCCCAGCCGTGCCGTGATTGACTTGCAGGGCCGGTTGTTCCTTTGCTGGGGGGTGGGGTGGGGAGGGCGTCCCTGTGGGTTGTGGAACACGGCAGCAGCCTGACCTCTGCTCACCAGATGCCAGCAGTAATCCCCTTCTCCCCTCTCAGTTGTGACCACCCCAAGCATCATCAGTTACTGCCGGTTTGGGGTGAGGGGTAAAGTTGCTCTGGGTGAGAAACACCGGACTGAGGGGTCACTCAGGTGGCACTGCGCTATCCTTAGCATTGAGGTAGGTTTGACATCCTGTTGTTAAGACACACTAATTCTGGTTTTAGGAACGTGGTGTTAATCTTCATAACCTTTATTCAGGTAGCTACAGCTTACTTGGGTTACCCACTCTCAAGGGGAAACTGAGGCACAGAAGGATCCATTAGTCAGTGGACAGGCCTCTTGTCTCCCAGAAAAAAGCAGTACAGGCAGAAGCAGGCTGGTTCTTGTCATATCAATAGCTCGCTCCCACGTGGATCCGTTTTAGAGTGGCTTCTCGCACCCTAACTTTTTGGAAGGCTTACGTAGCCTTCTCGTCTGGTCTCTTAAACGTGTATTTTAGTTTCTGAGTTTGTGTAAGGCCTGGAGGCCTTGTGGGTGAGACACTTGTAAAAGTACTGTCTGTCCCACTAGTCTAGAGGAAGGCTTCGTGTACCGAACAGTGGTATCAGATGGCATTGGTCATGTAAGTCATCATACAGAGATAATCTTACTTTAGTCAGTTTAAAGTTTTGAAAATTTACCGTGTTTTAAAACCAATGCATTACGTGGTAAAACTAAGTAGTACAAAAGGGTGTTTTGGTGCATAGATCTCCCTTCTCCCTGAACTTTGGGGGCTGGGGGGTTGGATTTATCAGTTTCTTCTATGTTGACTGAGGAGGGAACGTATTAGTATACTAGTGTACCGTCTGTGTCAGGGTCTGCTGGAGAAACAACCAAAAGACTGTATATGTAGAAGATTAATCTTTTTTTTTTTTTTAAGATTTTATTTATTTGACAGACAGAGATCACAAGTAGGCAGAGAGGCAGGCAGATAGAGGGGGAAGCAGACTCCTGGCTGAGCAGAGAGTCCGATGTGGGGCTTGATCCCGGAACCCTGAGATCATGACCTAAGCTGAAGGCAGAGGCTTAACCCACTGAGCCACCCAGGTGCCCCGTAGAAGATTAATCTTAAGTAATTGGCTCATGGGTTTAAGGCTGGCAATTGTGAAACGTGCAGGCCAGGCCAACAGGCTGGAGACTCCAGGAGGAGTTGATATAGCTCAAGTCTGAAGGTAGCCTAGAGGCAGGATTTTCCATAGATACAGATACAATGATTTCTTTCATATGTGTTTCAAATAATGGATTACAGTGAGGTTCTGGGTAACTTACCCAACTTTCTCCGATGGTAACCTGTCCTATAACTAATACAACAGCAAAACCACGAACTGGCATTGGTACAGTTAGACTTTACCAGTTCTCGCGTATGTGTATATGCTCACATGTGTTGATTATTGTTGTAACCTCCACCTCAAACAAGGTACGGACGGATCTATTTTATCACAATAATTTTATCCCTTTTGAATATACATAGATATCCTGGAGATGGCAAATAGTGTGAATTTAGGGAAGTGGGGCACTGGGGTATTATCCGAGAAGAGCTGGTGTCCGTTTGAGGTTGTCATTCTTACTTGTTGATGTGAATCTCAGATTACTGTTTGTTTTTTTCCTAATGCTAAAGGATTCCTGACGGGAGGTGAAGGATCTTTGATTCTGTTACGTAGCCTCACTAGACCAGCTGGTACACAGACGTGTGCTGGGCCAACTGCTGGCCCTCTTCTTTGCTTTGAGGGAGTGGGGGCATCACTACCAGACTCATGGTTGCCCAGATCTTCCCCCCCACAACCCAGATCCTCTGCCCTGTTTAACTGTATCAAATGTATTGAATACTTTCTCACCCATGCTTTTCACTTTGATCTTCTTTGAAATGAATATTCGTGTCCTCTTCCCTTCTCTCCACACAGGAGGAAAAGAGACGGAGAGTTACATCCAGAGAACAGTAAGAATAATTAATACATTTTTTCTGTACAGTGTGCCATCTTCATTACTGAAATAGCTTTTCTGAAGGGGTTTAAGGAGCTTTATTAGTTGCCATGGCGACTGTAGATGGCTTAAGAATGCTGAATTTGGGGTCAGATTATTAACCTTCAATTCATGTAGAATTCTCATTGCAAAGAATGAATTGAGGGCAGCTGGCAGTTGTCAGAACCAGATTTAAAGGTCCTATGAAATATTAAAGTAGTATGTGCCTTTTGAGATTCTGGGATGAAGGTTGCTTCCTTGGGTAGGAAGAGAAGGACCGGATGAAAACTGGTTGCAGGGGAGGAGTTTGGGAGAGTCACCCTTGGGGTGTGTGCTACTTTGCTTGACAGAGTTGCTAGACCGCTCCCTGCAGAAGAACCGGAAAGAGTAAAACCTGGAACACACATGGAAGAAGAGGAAGAAAGAGATGAAAAAGTAAAGCCTGGTCCCATCCAAGTTTGTCGATTGTACTTTTTAATCTTTGAGTCCCCATTTGGTTTTAGGAAGGGGGTCTGGGGAGTGGGGAGCCTGTAGGAACAAAATGACTTTCTCTAATCAAAATGACCTTGACTTTAGCCAAAATGTGTTTCAAACTCCCTTTTTCTGTGGTTCTCTACCTGGAAGGGGGCTTATGTGGCTCTGGGGATAAGTGCACCAGTGTTAGGCTTGGGGCTCAGCTAGACCTTGTGCTAGCGCCTCAGTAGCAGAACATTGGTCCCTGCCCTTGTCCACCTGCCTCCCTCACTCACCAAGTCTTTGTGGAAATCTCATTCTCAAACACCTTTGGTGCTAGAATTCTGTGGCTGCATCCAGATATAAAGTTGCGTGCCCCTCCCCCAAGGTTTTATTTATTTTAGAGAGGTGATTTGGGGGAAGGGCAGATGGAGAGGGAGTGAGAGAATCTCTCGAGCAGATTCTGCGCTGACCATGGAGCCTGATGTGGGGCTTGAACCCAGGACCCTAAGCTCAAGACCTGAACCCAAACTGAGGTGGACGTTCAACTGACTGGGCCCCCCTTTAAGTTGTATTCTTATTTATTTAACTATTTATTTGAGAGAGAGAAGGTGCGGGAGAGCACAAGCAGGGGGAGTGACAGGAGGAGAGAGAGAAACAGGCTCTCGGCTGAGCTGAGCAGGGAGTCTGATGCGGGGCTTGATCCCAGGACCCTGGGATCATGACCCGAGCTGAAGGCAGACACCGAAACAACTGAGCTACCAGGCACCCCTAAGTTGTATTCTTAACTGAGATCAGGTCAGATCCCCCCAGGTCCTCCTCAGACCTCCAGTTCCTTTGTAAAATCAGAGCTTAAGGTTCTGTGAAATAGATGTGCCACCTGAACCCCCTCAGGGAGGGGATAGGAAAGGGACTAGCGGTTTGATACCAGAAGCCTTACCATTGGACAGTACTCCTTGTGTGACATACTGTTAACACTGAGCCATCACAGGTGATGGAGCGACTTCAGGTCCTGATTTGTGTCCTATGAAGATATCGGCTAGAAGTTCCTTACAAGGGGAGCCTGGGTGGCTCAGTGGGTTAAGCCTCTGCCTTCAGCTCAGGTCATGATCTCAGGGTCCTGGGATCGAGCCCCACATCGGGGTCTCTGCTCAGCAGGGAGCCTGCTTCCCCACGCCTGCCTGCCTCTCTGTCTTCTTGTGATCTCTCTCTCTGTCAAATTTTTTTTAAAAGTTTCTTACAAACTGGGAGGGTTACTGGTGTTACTGGGAAACTTTTAAAGGATGGGCGTGTTTTATTGCTCTAGTGGGGGAGCAGCTAAGATGTATGATAATTCTTGAGCCACTTGGTCCTTAATGCTCGCCTTGAATTGATCACCTTTCCTACCCTGATACTGGTTAAAATTAGACAGCAGTTACGGTTAGAACACTCCGAGCTCATCTGAGCACAGGCCGTTCCAGGGGGCTTTCTTGACCACCGTCCGAAGGGGCTTTTGGGCAGGATTGAAGTTCCTTAGCTGTGGTTGGACTCACAGGATGTCTTCTTGTAGTAGAGTGTCTGCCATATGTTTCTTCTCAACATCACCAACCCTTGTGGTCTCTTCACAAAATGTGGAGTTTGAAGCCGAGCACACCTCGATGTTTTCCAGAGAAATGTGTTGAGCTCTTTAAAGTCGGGTGCAAAACGACGTGCTGTCAGGGTTTGAGGTAGAACACTTGTTCCGAGTAGGCCATCCTGCTTCCTGCCGTGATCATGGCTCCTGTTCTGGTGGCTAGTTGTCTGTGGGGTTGTCCACTTCCAAATGACGGGTGATAGAGGTTTGGGGGTAAAACACTTGGATTATAGAAGTCTTAGATCCTGCCACTTCCGCCTGCTTACCACACCAGAATTAAACGTGCTGTCTTGAAGACAGTCTTTACTCCCACCAGCTAGACTATGGGATCGGTTTAGGTTTATTTCCGCAGAACACTTAACAGAAAGATCAGGGCGGGACATCTGGGTGGCTTAGTCAGTTAAGCATCCGACTCTTGGACTGAGCTCAGGTCGTGATCTTAGGGTCCTGGGATCAAGCCCCCGTGTCGGGCTCTGCGCTCAGCCCAGGGTCTGCTGGGGATTATCTCCGTTTCCCTCTGCTCCTCCTCTGCTTGCTTGCTTCTGCACGTGCGCTCCCAAATAAAATCTTGAAAAAGGTCGGGTGTAAGTGAAGGAAAATCAACTAGTTTTTTTCTCTCCCCTCTTCCTCCCCTCCCCCTCCCCCAGGAAGAAAAGAGGCTCAGAAGTCAAGCCAAAGAACCGTAAGTATGCCTAACGTGCCTTTGTACTTTCTACTGCGAACTTAGTTGCCGAAATAAGCACTCTGGTAGAGAGCCGGCCGGACAGGGCGTTAGGTGTGTAGGGCTCGTTGTGCTTGTGGGAGGCCAAACCACCAGAGTGAATGCAGGGCTCAGTTGCTCTCAACTGATCGTGACCCCAGGCCCTTCCTCACTGGTGGTCCTGCTGTAAGCAGCTTGTCAGGGGGCGGTAAAGGGCACCGAGGGAGCAGCTGTTGGAGATGCTGTAGCAAACTCTTGCTAAAGCCCAGTGGCCTCACCCAGCATTATTTAGCTGACAAGTCTGCGTCTTGGTGACTGTCAGCTGCTCTTGGCCAGGCGTGGTGGGGGTGATGGGGATGATCTGCCTCTGCTCCAGGACGTGGCCAGCCGGGGTGTGCTTTCGTGGCGATGCCAGAGCGTGAGGGCCGAGGTGAAAAGCACCTTCGGCCTCTGTTGACGTCTAGTTGGCTGAGGTAAATGTTGAGGCTAGGCCTTTTTCCCGCGGGGGGTGGAGCAGCCAAACGGGGCGGCAGGGCCCCCCAGCCAAGGTGCTACGCGGAGAGCCGGCTTCCCGTGGTTGCGGGCAGGTTGCGCGCCAGACCGGCCCTTGTGAGCCTCTCCGGGCTGACCGAAGGCCCAGACACTTGCCTCCTTCCACTGCAGGCAGAGTTCCCATCGGGTTACAGGAAGTCAGTGGGGTCCTACTGGGGTGGGGTGGGGGCTTTGTTTTTGTTTTAAGCTACTGCTGTGTGTCCGCAACATCTGTAAGAAATGCTGATGGCATTTCTAAAGACCCCAAGTTCTGAAGTAGTAAGTGCCTTCGGGTTTCCTGCAGGGAAGGCTTGCCCTTCAGCCGGGAAGGGCAACCCATGCTCTGAGTCCTGGGGGAGGCTGTGTCTAGTCGTCACGGGGGCTGCTCGCCATGGCGTCAGGCTCCCTGAGCTGACCGGCGTGTATGTATTCCGTTTGTGTGACAGAACACCTAAACCGAAGCCTAAGGAGGAGCCGGACAGAGAAGGGAGAGCGGGGGCGCAGGCTGAAATGAATGAAGGAGACGAGAAGGTAAAGACTGAATCTCGGTTTCTTAAATGTCACTTTTTAACTCTCCTGGTGGGGTTGGGACACATGGTGTGGGGCCGGGCTCTGGGTCCAACTTCCGCCCCGCCTCCATGGGGCGACTCTGGGAAGGTTACCTTATCCCCGCGGTGGGGGTCGGTGGCTATCACTGCACGTCCGTGAACGTGCAGTTGTCCGTTTACCGGTCACAGTGGGTGGGGCCTGTGCGCCTTGCCGAAGGGGTGTGCATCGGCTTCTCCAGCTCCTCCGTGGGAAGGCTTGACCTGTGTCCCCTCAGACACATCGGCCACAGCTGTGCTGCTTTACTGGCCTCCTGAGTTCTCAGTCGAGGTCTCCCCATCCTGCCAGCCCCCCCATTTCAGCTAAGTGAACACATTTAAACTCTAAAACATAATGCGTGGAGCGGGGCTGGGCCTTCATGAAAATACAGGCTGGCGAGGTCAGCTGCAGGGCAGTCCTGCTACCCGGGCTCCAGGGGAGGGGTACTCATGCCCCGGGAGCTGCAGTGCCGGGCTCTCCAGCCCTTCAGGCAGTGTGCTCCCTTCTAAGAGAAGCTGGACTAGGACAATCCCAGGATTGTCTCTGTCATGGTGTTTTGTTAGTTTGTTTATCTGTTGAGATCTAGACAGTGGAGACAGGTCACAGACGTGCTGGGTCATGAACATCCTTCCGACCTGGCTGGCACTAGGCATCCATTCTCATTCTGTGGCCTTTGACCCTTTTGGTGCCACCTCCAGCTTGCTCTCCCATCTTCTTGTCTCTCACCTTCTCTGCCCAGATACTGGTTATCTTGCTAAAGGTGCTTGCCCGGAATCCCTTTCCACGCCCTCTGGAGGGACCTTTGGGATGGTGTCGGAACACCCAGTCCCTGCAGACAGAAACGACAGGAACTTTTGCCTCATGGTAGAAAGGGATGGAGAGATCACACATGTGACTCTTTCTAATATTGTCAGCTCTTCTGCTTCCGTAAATCCACTAATAGAGTTGTTACTCTATGAAAATGAGCTCAATAAATTTATCAGAGGTATTTTTAGTACGTAAGATCAGAAGGTGTTAGATTCTTTATAACAAGGAGTTGGTGACTGCTGGGAATTCTTTTATTGATTTTTCCATACTGGATTGCTAAGTTTTGTCCTGGTTTTTTCCCTGCTGTTCCAGTGCTGTCCGTATGACCTCTTCACTTCTGACCAGATGAGAGATGGAACTACAGGCATTTTTTACAACATAAGCTAAATGGCTATACTGTTCCCTTTTACAATGAGCTTTCCTGGGACTGGGTTGGCTAATGATGGCCCAAATCTGGCCTGTGTTCCTTTTTATAAAGTTCTTTTGGGACAGAGCCATGCCTTTTCACTTCTGTATTGTCTCTGGTTGCTTTTATGCTCTAATGACGGGGCTGGGTAGTTGCAACACAGACCATGTGGCTTACAAAATCCGAAAATGTTTGTTTTCTGGCTCTCGATAGAAACCATTTGCCAACTCCTGGTCCACTCTTGTTTGGAGGGGGTAGGGAATGGAGTTAAAAATTGGAAGTTTCGACTCTACCCTGTAGATCCTTCCAGACTTTCCTGTTCTCCAGTTCCACAGTGCTGCGATCATTAACTGATACTTTCAGTTTGGTCTTGCTCTTTTCTCAGAAACTAACTTTCCCCTCTTTCTCTCTCTTCCCTGCTTCACCCTCTTAGGATGAAAAGAGACCCAGAAGTCAACCCAAAGATCTGTAAGTGGTTGAAATGCTTGTGCCTTTGTGCTGTGCTTCGTGAAATTTTCGTTACTGAAATTGTTCTAGAGATCTGTGACGATGTAGCAGTTTATAGGGAGCTGATGATACTCTTGGAATATTGGATCCTTTCAGGCAGGGTTGGATAAGAAATTACACTGGGCCTCTTCCTTACCCGGTACCCTCTGCTACTTGGGTAGCTGTCACAGCCCTCCACAGTCTCATGTGTCTCTTAGCTCCCAGCACTTCTCATGTGGCCCAAATCGGGGCCACAGGGGGTTTCTGGGGGCCTTCTCTTAGGGTTACTACAACTTATCAATGTTCCTTTTAAAGCCACCGTCAACCATCACAAGGGGCTTTCTTCATTGGATGGGAAGAAAGAATCTGTTGCCCAGATATATTCTAAATATTTTGCTTCTCAATAGGGAGGCATTTATTTATTTATTTTTAAGATTTTGTTGAGAGGGAGAATGAGCGAGAGAACACAAGTCGGGGGGGAGGGCAGAGGGACAAGCAGGCTCCCCGCTGAGCAGAGAGCCCGATGCAGAGCTGGATCCCAGGACGCTGGGATCATGACCTGAGCCGAAGGCAGACACTTAACTGACTGAACCACCCAGGAGCCCCAGATTTGTTACTTTCGATATGAGTTGGCAATATGGTTATTCTGAGCAAATATTTGGCATATATTTCTTTACCTAATAGAGCTGCCAAACGGAGACCTGAAGAGAAAGAACCTGAAAGAGTAAAACCACAAGTTTCTGAGGAAAAAGATGAGGATGAAAAGGTAAGCTCTGGTTTTTCAATCCTGCTGTGTTTCCTACATCCCAAAGTTATTATTTTTTATTATTTTTTTTATTTTTAAAGATTTTATTTACTTGACAGACAGAGATCGCAAGTAGGCAGAGAGGCAGGCAGAGAGAGGGGGGAAGCAGGCTCCCTTTTGAGCAGAGAGCCCGATGCGGGGCTCCATCCCAGGACCCGGGGATCATGACTTGAGCTGAAGGCAGAGGCTTTAACCCACTGAGCCACCCAGGCGCCCCTATTATTATTTTTTTTAAGGTGACTTTTTATTATGAAAGCATTTGTGCATACCCCCAAAGTAGGCAGAATAGGGTAGCGACCCCTTGCGTCCTCATCCACCTGCAACAGCTCTCAGCTCGGGGTCCAGTGTTTCCGTCCGTCCCTCCCCATTCTCCCAGCCTCCCTCGACCCTGGGTGATGCTGAACAAATCCCAGATGTATTACTAAAATACTTACAGAAGAACTTCCTGTGAGAGGAAAGGACTCTTCTTAAATATCACCACAAGACCACCATTAGCACATGTCCAAGTCTAGTCTGTTCAAATTTCCCTGCCTATAAAAACAGTGGAGACTGGGGCACCTGGGTGGCTCAGTGGGTTAAAGCCTCTGCCTTTGGCTCGGGTCAAGATCTCAGAGTCCCGGGATCAAGCCCTGTGTCCGGCTCTCTGCTCGGCGGGGAGCCTGCTTCCCCCTCGCTCTCTGCCTGCCTCTCTACCTACTTGTGATCTCTCTCTCTCTCTCTGTCAAATAAGTAAATAAAATCTTAAAAAAAAAAAAAAAAATGATCACTGGGCAGAAGTGTTGTCGCCCGATCCGTCTTTTATAAAGTCCCTCTCAGGGGCACCTGGGTGGCTCAGTGGGTTAAAGCCTCTGCTTTCGGCTCAGGTCATGATCTCAGGGTCCTGGGATCGAGCCCCGCATCGTGCTCCCTGCTCGGTGACGAGCTTGCTTCCCTTCCTCTCTCTCTGCCTACTTGCAATTCTATCAAATAAATAAATAAAATCTTCTTTAAAAATAAATAAATAAAATAAAGTCCCTCTCAGCTTTTCACGGAGGTTTTCAGCAGTTACTGCTTAAGTCTGTTTTATCACTGGGAGTTGCAGAGTGGTGATAGTCCAGTTCTCTCATTCCTTCATTTACTCCAAATAATTCTAGAAGTAGGTTTTCCCTTTCTCTATGGTGGCCTGAGCAGACTCCTATAATATCATAGTCTGGGTGGGTTTTGTTTTGTTTTTAAAGATTTTATTTATTTGACAGAGAGAGACCACAAGTAGGCAGAGAGGCAGGCGGGGGGGTGGGGGAAGCAGGCTCCCCGCTGAGCAGAGAGCCTGATGCGGGGCTCAATCCCAGGACCCTGGGATCATGACCTGAGCCGAAGGCAGAGGCTTAACCCACTGAGCCACCCAGGCTCCCCAGTCTGGGTGGTTTTAACAACAGACATTTATTTTCATAGTTTTGGAGACTCAAAGTCCAAGATCAAATGCCAACGGGGTTAGTTTCTAGTGAGGCCTTTCTTCCTGGTTTGCCAACGGCTGCCTTCTCACTGGTGCCTTCACAGGCTCTTCCTGTGCAAACGTGGAGACCGTGGGAGCCTTCTGTCTCTTACAAGGACACAGTCCTGTTGGATTAGGGCCCACCCTTGTGACCACCTTACAACCTCGGTCACCTCCCACCTCCTTAAAATCCTCCTCCAAATACAGCCACATTCTGGGTTAGGACTTCAACGTGAAATTTGAGGGGGACTTAATTCATTCCATAACACCCCTTCTCAGTTGTTGACTTATGAGGTACTGCTTGTACAAAAACGCTAGACATTTTTAAAAATTATTAATTATTATTTTTTAAAGATTTTGAAACAGCCAGCACAAGGTGGGGAGCTGGGGGGTGGGGGAAGGGGCAGTGCTCGATCCCAGGACCTGAGATCACAGCCTGAGTCAAAGGCAGACACTTAACTAACTGAACCACCCAGGTACCCCTAAACTTACTGGGGTTTTGGTTTTTTTTTTTAAGATTTTTATTTTATTTATTTGTTAGAGAGAGAGAGCACAGGCAGACAGAGTGGTAGGCAGAGGCAGAGGGAGAAGCAGGCTCCCTGCCGAGCAAGGAGCCCGATGTGGGACTGGATCCCGGGACGCTGGGATCATGACCTGAGCCGAAGGCAGCCGCTTAACCAACTGAGCCACCCAGGCGTCCCTGTTTTTTGTTTTTAAGTGGTCTCTGTTGGGTGCCTGGGTGGCTCAGTTGGTTAAGCGTCTGCCTTTGGCTCAGGTCATGATCTCAGGGTCCTGGGATCGAGCCCCGTATCGTGTTCCCTGCTCGGTGGCGAGCCTGCTTCCCCCTCCTGCTCCTTGTGCTTGTGTGCGCTTGCTTGCACGTGTGCACACTCTCTGTGTCAAATAAAAATTTTTTAAAGATTTTACTTATTATTTGACAGTGCAAGAGAGGGAACACAAGCAGGGGGAGTGGGAGAGGAAGGAACAGGGAGCCTGATGTGGGGCTCAATCCGAGTACCCTGGGATCTTGGAGCCCAAGTACCATCTGAGCTGAAGGCAGACGCTCAATGGCTGAGCCACCCAGGCGCCCCTCAAATAAAATCTTTAAAACAAAAAAAAGGCTTCATTATGGGAATTTTGAATGTAAGACTTTATGCACAGCAGATGGCTGGGGTCTCACTGGTCCTTTGACTGCCTTCCTCTCTGCCTCTGATCAGGTTTTGTGATAAACATGTATGTAAAATTCTGAAGTATTGTTCAGATGGAAAATACTTTGTTGTATCCTTCACTCCTCTTTTGTTCTCTCTGTTTAGGAAGAGAAGAGACGCAAAACTACATCCAAAGAACCGTAAGAACTTATGTTTGTCTTGGTAAAAGCAGGTCGTATTAAAATTCTTGTCCTATAAAGAAAGATAAAGAGGCTTTTAGTCAGTTGGGAGAGCAGCCTTAGCTTAGCGTTATGTCTGACTGGCTCCGTGAGCTCAGGACCCACACCCTCCCAGTCTGCCCAGGCAGCTGCCCTCTGGGTGGGAAGGGTGGGGAGGGGACCCAGCACCTCGCCCCGAGGCAGCAGCGATGCTCGATGCTCGATGCTCGTGGTATTGGTAGATCAGGTGTGGCTCTGGTAGATTCTCACATGTTCTGAAAGGATTGTAAAAACCAAACCGTCTTGTGCTTTATTCTCAGAATGGAGAAAAAAATGGCCCGAGCCAAAACAGTAGTGTCCTCCAAGGTAAACCTACAGCCGGGGGTAACACCGGCGGCGCTCCAGCGGCGGCGGGGTTGCCCGCCCTCTGAGCGCTGTTTGGGTCCCCGCCCCCAGACCAACCCGCTGCGGTGTGTGCAGTGCGGACAGTACCTGGACGACGCCGATCTGAAGTACGAGCAGCACCCTCCCGACGCGGTAAGTTCCCGTTGCGCCCCGCCGCCCGGGCCCGGCCTCCGCCGCTGCCTCACGGCGGGCTGTCTCGCAGGTGGATGAGCCACAGCTGCTGACCAGCGAGAAGCTCTCCATCTTCGATGCCAACGAGTCTGGCTTTGAGAGCTACGAGGCTCTTCCCCAGCACAAACTGACCTGCTTCAGGTAACCGACGCTGCCGGACTTCTTAAGGTCCCCGGGAAGTTGTCTGTCCTTGTGTTTTCCCCCTCCCCCCGTCCTAGTGAAGTTCTTCAACACCTAACCTGTAACGTTTCCCAAGTTGCTAACGCTTCATGGGTAAGAGCCACAAGATGGCAGGAGCGTGGCAGGGGTGCGGTGTGGCCGGCTAAGACTGTGTGTTCAGTCTTTGGCCCGTGCCTGGCCTGAGGCTCAGTCCAGTGCAGGCCGGCCGTGCGCCCGCCACTGATCCCGGTGTTAGCGGTGGAGCCGCGCAGGTCCCTGCTTTCGTGGGGGCAGAGACAGAGTCCTCCCTGTCAGGCAGTGACAGCTACGGCAGATGGGACAGGCACGGCGAGCCGAGGGGGTGGCTGGGGAGAGACCCCCGCCCCCCACCGCACGCGGACGGCTCGGCGGGTGCGCCTCCGAGGTGGACTCCTGTTAGCTGGTGCCGCCCTGGGCTGGTGTGCTGGGAGCTGAGCCGGGGGTCAGGGAGGGGCCCCGATCCTGCGGGGCCTTGCGGGCTGTGGCAGTGGCCCCCGAGTTTTCTGCGTGAGGGTGTTGGTGTCTGGACTGCGCCTTTGGCAAGGTCCGGACGAACCTGTGAGGACGCGGGGACTCCGTGTTCTTCAGCGCCCTCTCTTCCATTCGGCCCCTTCTCGCGGCAGCTACTCTGAGGCTTTGCTTTGTTTGTGGGAAATGGCTTGACTCCGGGACTAGCCCGGGATTTCTTTCCGGCCGTGGCAGGTGTTTTCCCCTTCCTGCAGGGTGGGGGGGTGGCATGGCCTCCGCCACACCTGTTGCGAGCCTCAGGCGGGCGTCACTTCCATGACAGCCGTGAGCCCGAGCCAGGTTCTCTTGCCCTCAGACAGGATCCCCAGCGTGTTTCTTCTGCAGCACATTCCTCGCTTCCTGTGGTCGGTGGTGGGCTGTATCTTCCTCTCCAACACGATCAGGATCCTGATCTGTGTCAGGATGCTGTCCGCCTACCTGTGATCCTCGAGGCCTGGCCCTCACCTCCACCAGCGAAGCGTGCTGTGTTGATACCGCCGACGTTCGTGCCCTCGTGTGTCCCTGTTGCATCTCCCTAGCCCGGGGCTCGGGGAGCCAGGACTGCTATAGTCAGGAGTACCAGAGCGGGGGGGCTTTTGGCTGCCCCCTTGAGAGGGTCTGCTGCAGACTCCTTCCTCCTCAGCGGGGAGGTGGCACTGAAGACATATTTCCCAGGGATAATGTGCTTTTTTAGCCTCTGGCCATTGGAGCCAGACTGCCTGGGGTATTTAGGGACTCTGGTGTCCTCTGGTAATTGGGCTGAAAGTGGCAAATGGAAGCAAGTCCAGGGCAGGGTCTGTACTATGAACTAGTGGGTCCTGCCCTTGCCTGGAACTTAGAACTTCTCCCTGATATCCCCTCTATCAGGAGACCCCATGCGGGCTGCCGGAGTGGCTCAGTCAGTTAAGAGGCTGCCTTCCGTTCAGGTTATGATCCCAGAGTCCTGGGATCGAGCCCCACATCGGGCTCCTGATTTGATGGAGAGCCTGCTTCTCCTCTGCCTGCCGATCCCCCTGCTTGTGCGCGCTCTCTCTCTCACTCTCTCTACTCTCGCTCTATCTCAAATAAAATTTTTAATTAAAAAAAAGACCCATGGAAGCTTGTCTGGCTGGGCACTACTTCCTCCTCTTCTGTAGATCATGGTGTCCTGCTCTCCCTTGATACGTGTCCAAGCATCCCACTGGGCTTTAAGTCCGGATGGCAGAGCCATGACTCATGTCTGTCTGTCATGCCTGTCGTGTAGTAGGAGAGTTCAGCTCAACGTGTTCATATTTTCATTTCTTCTGTGCGATTTCACGATGAGGGTTTCTGGCTTCCAAGGGCCTAGGCTCTGGCATTGCCGTGGAGGGTGGTGCCCCCCAGAGCTGCAGATGGCGTGTGGCCTGCCTGGGCCTTTGAGGAACAAGGTGGTACCTCTGGGGCTGAAAGTAGTCGCTGAGGCCGGCATGAGCGGAAAGACCCCCGCCCGCCCCCCACACACCCTGATTTCATGTTCTTAAGTTTTGACATTTGGGTGACAGGACTGTGGATGCTTTCAAGCTCGAGACTTAACTCTCTGAGTGAGCCGAAGTCTGTCCTTCCCATATCTTCATACTACTTTTATGCTGTTACGTAGTATGCTGTATTACGCTTTTTTTTTTTTTTTCGGAGGTGAAACTCGTGTAGCACTGACTACGTATGAGATACCGTGAATAGGTAAATGCAGACAACAGTGGGGAGTTGCCAGGGCAGGGAATAGGAAGTAGTGTCTGCTTACTGGAGATGAGCTTCTCTCTGGAGCAGTGAAAACGTTTTGGAGCTAGACGGAGGCAAGAGTTGCACGGCCCTGAGTGGAACAGGTCCGAGAACCAGTGTTTCTCCGTTAGCAATATGCCGAGGCAGGACGGAGTTGCTCTTCCCCTATGAGGTTTCCTGTCCTCCCGCTCTAAGACTCCCTGATCCGGTGTCACCCTTGTAGACACCTAGGCCTGCCGGCGTCAAGGTCCTCTTGATGCACAGGTGGGAGAGTCAGGTAGAACAGTTGGGGTGAGGACACTGTGGCGATCTAGTGTTCTGGCAACCGGAAAGGCAGGAGCCTAGGACTCGCGCCTGGTCCTGTCACCTCGGGTCTGCACGGAACTCTGTACGGCCACCTGCCTTCTCCGGCGGGCTGGTAACGGCTCTCTGTTGCCTGTCTAGCGTGTACTGCAAGCGCGGTCACCTGTGCCCGATCGACACCGGCCTCATCGAGAAGAACGTTGAACTCTTCTTCTCTGGTTACGCGAAGCCAATATATGATGATGACCCATCTCTCGAAGGTAAGTGGAACCCTCCGGCTTCTGTGTGGGACTGAGACCCGAAAAACGAAGCTCGCCTCCAGAGCAGCACTCAGCTGGCACTCCGCCCTCTTCAAGTTGGGACTGAGACCCCGCTGCAGACCCCGCTGGCCCTGCGGACTCCCCGCTTCGGCTGTCACGAGCAGTCAGCTTGGGGGCGCTCGGTGCCACTGGCCCTTCTGGGGTTTGATGGGAGTCCTGGCTCTTTGTTCATTTTCGGGAAACTTTTTTTTCTCTTAGGTGGTGTTAATGGCAAAAACCTTGGCCCCATAAACGAATGGTGGATCACGGGCTTTGATGGTGGTGAAAAGGCGCTCATTGGCTTCAGCACTTGTAAGTATGTGGCTGCTCTGGGGACTGTAGCGGGATCTGAAGGGGCCTTCGTTCCTGCCCTCCCTGGGGCTCGCTTGTGCTCTGGTGGGATGCCTCAGGCTCAAGGGAACGGCAGCTGACTAACTTGTGACTGTGTGGAAACAAGGTCGGGTTCCAACAGAATGACTTTTCCAGCTGGCTCTGGAGCTGACCCTCCAGTTAGGTGAAAGAACAGGTCCTATTCCTTTAGCTCAAACCCAGACTGAATTCCAGAAACAAAGATGAGCCAAAATAAGGCCACGTGGCCAGTCTCCTATTCTCTAGATGTCTTTAAGATTTTATTTAAGGAATCTCTATACCCAAGATGAGGTCTGAATTCATAACCCTGAGATGGAGTTGTGTGCTCTCCCGAGTGAGCCAGCCGGGCGCCCCCATTCCCTGGCTGTCTCAGACCACTTCTGAATGAGTTGACTCTGAATGCACTTTGCATTTTGTTGACTTTTGCATAGGGAATGACTTAGACTGCTCCAGAGTCTTCACAGACTCATCCCTGCTCTTTGGCTGTCATAGTCGCCATTAGGTTCAAACCACCTTTTTTTTTTTTTTTTTTTAAATATTTTATCTATTAAAAAAAATATTTCATCTATTTATTTGACAGAAAGAGATCACAAGTAGGCAGAGAGAGAAAGGAAAAGAAGCAGGCTCCTTGCTGATCAGAGAGTCCAATGCGGGGCTCGATCCCAGGACCCTGAGATCATGACCTGAGCTGAAGGCAGAGGCTTTAACCCACCGAGCCACCCAGGCACCCCTCAAACCACTTTTGAAAATTTCTGCTTACTGCAGCTTTTGCCGAGTACATTCTGATGGACCCCAACCCCGAGTACGCGCCGCTATTCAGTGTGATGCAGGAGAAGATCTACATAAGTAAGATTGTGGTTGAGTTCCTGCAGGGCAACCCAGACTCCACCTATGAAGACTTGATCAACAAGATTGAGGTGAGAGGCCCAGGGTCTTCGTAGCGTTTGCCCGAAAACTCACGTCTAAGACGAGAAACTGTTTTTCGGTTTCATTAGAACAGTTTTGCTTAAGCCTAAGAGAAATTTCTGATCTTTTTCTTAAAGACCACCGTTCCTCCTTCTGTGCTCAACCTGAATCGATTCACAGAGGACTCTCTCCTTCGACACGCCCAGTTCGTGGTAGAGCAAGTAGAGAGTTACGACGAGGCTGGGGACAGTGACGAGCAGCCCATCTTTCTGACCCCTTGCATGAGAGACCTGATCAAGTTGGCTGGGGTCACCCTTGGAAAAAGGTAAGGATACGGCATGAATGAAACCGAAGACACGAGACCAGCGCAGGTAGAGTGTCTGGGCACTTCTCCCGGCCCCGTAACACGATGGAAACCTCTGTCCCAGGCGAGCTGAAAGACGTCGGACCATCAGGCATTCTGCCAAAGAGAAGGACAAAGGTCCCACTAAAGCCACCACGACCAAGCTGGTCTACCAGATCTTCGACACTTTCTTCGCAGAGCAGATTGAAAAGGATGACAAAGAGGACAAGGAGAATGCCTTCAAACGCCGGCGCTGTGGCGTCTGTGAGGTAATCTCATGTGGGCTGGGCTGCCTGGGTAATCGGGAGCTTGAGATGCTCCCTGCTCGGATGTCACCCCTAAACCAGAGTCATTTATCTGGGGGGGATTGCATGCCCCATGGGACAAACACATTGACCGGACAACTGTGGAAGGAGGGGTGCTCAGGCACTTTGCTGTTAACGCCACTGTCACCGAAGAGGCTGGCCTCCCGGCAGCATCGTTCTATCTGGGTTGCACCGCGCCCCGCAGCCTGGGTGCAGAGGAAGGGGTCACCCCACATGGAGGTGCTGCCGCTTCTGACGGGGAGGACCTCCCCCTGGGAGCCTTCCTTGTCTCCCAGTGTAACTTTGCTAGGGAAGTGGGGCCTGCGTCCAAAGTAGATTTGAGGCCTTTTAAAAGCCCCCTCTCCTGTGAATTCTTACGTCTGCTTCACCCAGGAGTGGGGGGTTAATCGCCCCGGTCACGTGGAGAGGCGGTGTTTTGCTTCCACTGCGGGCGTCCCTTGTCTTCCTGTCCTTCGCAAGACTCTGCATTTGGGGGGCAGGTTGTGTGTATTGTTGATCTGGGGGTTTGCTTGCTTTCTTACCAACCCAAGTTCTGTGACAACCCTGCAGTGAGCCCGTCTGTTGGTGCCATTTTCCCAATAGCATTTGCTCACTGAATCTGTCACATTTTGGGAATTCTCACAGCATCTCACACTTACTCACCGTATGTGCGCTGACGTGTGACCAGTGACTGTAGCCTGCGGAAAGCTCAGATCGTGGTTAGCGTATATCTAGCAGTAAGGAATTTTTTAAAAATATACTTCCTTTTTAAGACCTAAAGCTAGTTAACAACACATTTAATAGACTACAGTGTAGCGCAAACATAACTTCCGTCTGCACTGGGAAACCAGAAACTTCATTCGCTTCATGTTACCATGGTGACCTGGAGTTGAGGTCCGCCTGTATTTGACTTATTTGGGGACAAAAACTCAAATGCGAAAATGCCACAGCTGCCTTTAGAACCTGCGTTCACGCTGTCTGCTGGACTGCGCTTTCTGTCTGGTTTCATTCACAGGAATTCACACGTTCTTACCATTCTTCTGGCTTTGCTTTTTCATCTAGCACGTGTACGTGCAATGTTCAAAGTGTCTTAAATACACACAGCTAGTGTTTTCACCAGTTCCGTGTTGATGCGCTTCAATCTAGTTGACTCACGGGGATCGTTAAATGGCATTTCGTTATATGAATATCCTAGCATCATCCCTGTTACAACACTGTGGCGGTGTCCTTGAGTGAGGTTTCTTGTGACCGTCTCTATGTAGAAGCAGAATTGCTGGGGTGTGGGTTATGTTTAACTTCGGTCTAGAAAACTCCAGAGTGGTGGTGCTGGCTTACCCTTTGAGCATTGCTTTCTCTGCACTTGTCCCAACACATGCCGTGCTTCTTAAAATTTGTTCGCCCGGAGGGTATGAATGGGATTTTGCTCTGGGCTTCCTTCTCATACTTAACCTAATGAGGCTAAATGCAATTTCTTAAAATTGTAATTCACCCAAAAAAGTGGTTGCCGATGGTTACTAATGGCCATTTCATTCGCTTCTTAAAAATTTTTAGGTCTGTCAGCAGCCCGAGTGTGGACAGTGTAAAGCCTGTAAAGATATGGTTAAGTTTGGTGGTAGCGGACGCAGCAAACAGGCTTGCCAAGAGAGGAGGTAGGTTTGCCAACACTGCTCTTGTGGCAAAAGGAAATGCCAGCCGATGGCCAGTGAGCTTGGCCCAGGACAGGTGGGCCACGGTATCTGGAGCAGGCAGCTTTCCCTTGTCTAGCGTTGTCACCAGGCCTGTCCCCTTTATCTGACTACAACAGCCCCCGCCGGTTTCACTTATAAAGGAGATGTGCTTATAACAAGTGCCTTTACAGGTGCCCCAACATGGCCATGAAGGAGGCAGATGACGATGAAGAGGTCGACGACAATATTCCAGAGATGCCATCACCCAAAAAAATGCATCAGGGGAAGAAAAAGAAACAAAACAAGAACCGGATCTCTTGGGTTGGAGACGCTGTCAAGGTAATCCTGGAGACGATGGTCTTATTGTCACAGCTGTGAGGAAATTGTCGCCCTGTGTGTCACTGCCACACCCCTTCAGCAGCCCGAGTCCTGGAGCAGAGAAACCTGCTCATTTGCCCTCGAGAGGAGCAGGGCCAGGGGGAGGGGCCAGGGCCCTCAGCCGTGCACCTTAAATGGTCTTTTGGGTTTTTTTGTTTGTTTTTGTTTGCTTCTGTGCCCCAAACTCCGTTTTCCTAACATTTCAAAGTGGACATGGGACACTGTCCTGGGGTGTCAGGCTGGGTCTCCATCAAAGCTTGTTTCAAAGAGAGCCACCACTGCCCCCTCTGGCCTGGGTGCGGGTGTTTTTGCGACACTAGCAGATTGCCTCCCTGTCGTTCTGTGATTGTCTAAGGCATAACTTTTACCAAAGCTGGAGAGCTTCCCTCTCTTTTGGCATTGCTTCCTTGATGTCTGTAAGCCAGAGATCTGGTCTGTGGCGTGAGGCCTTCCCTGCCAGACGCTGCTGTAAGCCTGAGTGCGGCTAAGCCTCTGTCCTATGTGCTGATCCTCCCTCCAGGATAGGAAAGGGGCACGCACTGTCCAGCGGGCGGAGAGCTGGAGGGAGGTTGGGGCCTTGGAGGCTTCCCGAGGAGGCAGCATCTGAACGGAGACCCTGAGGGTTGGCAAGGAACCAGCATCACAAAGATGTGGGGGAGAGGCAGGGCAGGGGCCCGGAGGTGGAAACTTTCCTGGTGTGAGAAGTAGGTCCTTGTGGCTGGCAGGAGTTGGGGGCGGGATGTGGCCTTAGGACCTGGGCGCCAGGAGCTGGGACCGGTGCTGTTTAAAGTCAAATGCTGGAATATGCTTTGCTGGCGGCACTGAAGGGCAGGGCTGATGAGGAGGGAACGAGTGCTCTTCGTGCAGACTTCCAGCTAAGGGAGGCAGATGTTTTCTGTAGGAACCAGGTCGGTAGAGCCTCGTGACTTAACACAATTGTTAGGAATTAGGCTTTTATGCGAAGTAATAGGAACAGGTAGGTCAAGCCGAGACTGGACCTTCAAACCCATCCTCACCTGAAATGAAGCTCTTGTTTTCAGACTGATGGGAAGAAGAGTTACTTTAAGAAGGTGTGCATCGACTCAGAAACCCTGGAAGTGGGGGACTGTGTCTCTGTTATTCCAGATGACTCCTCAAAACCGCTGTATTTGGCAAGGTTGGTGTCTTTTCCTTTGCTTGACTTCAGCACGCGTTCTTAGACCGCTAGCACATGCCCATGCTCGGAGAGCGGCGGCGGCTCTTGGCTAGGCTAATTGCAACAAGAAAACACAAGTTGCCCTAAGTGGATTCAGTCCGGATTTGCCGGTCAAGTGCGTGCCTTTCTTCGGGCTCCAGGGTCACTGCGCTGTGGGAGGACAGCAGCAATGGGCAGATGTTCCACGCCCACTGGTTCTGCGCCGGGACAGACACGGTCCTTGGAGCCACGTCGGACCCCTTGGAGCTGTTCCTGGTGGACGAATGTGAGGACATGCAGCTTTCGTACATCCACAGCAAGGTGAAGGTCGTCTATAAAGCCCCATCGGAGAACTGGGCCATGGAGGTGAGTGCCCAGCGCCTCTCGCGTGCCCTTCTCTCTCTGTGTGGGGTCGTGGCTGACACCAGGTCCTTGTGCTCAAAGGGAGGCATGGATCCTGAGGCTCTGATAGCGGAGGATGATGGAAAGACCTACTTCTACCAGCTGTGGTACGATCAGGACTACGCCAGGTTTGAGTCCCCTCCGAAAACCCAGCCGACGGAGGAGAATAAGTACAAGTGAGTGCCTGCCGGGGTGGTAGTGCTCCAGGGCCTGAGCGTGACTCTCGCGTGCTGCTGTCTGCCGTGCTTCCTTTTTTCCGCCAACCGGAGACGGCCTGACTTGGTCACAGTTGCTTTAAGTGTGTGGACGGCCTGGGCGCAGAGTTCCCTCCACGAGAGGCTCTCCCCTCCAGGAGCAGAGTGTGTGCTTCTGTGCGCTTCTTGGCGTCTGTGCTACAGACCTTGCACGTTTCCTTGTGTTTCTTAGAGGTTTTCTTCCGTAAGTGCTCCCTTTGATGCTGCTTTATTCTAACTGGTGACTGACTTTTAGGGAGGCTTGCTTTTTAAGATTTTCTCTGGATGCTCAGTGCCCCACACCTTCCTTTGTGGCCTCCCTGCCTCACTTGCTGGGACGCAGCATGGCTCCGGCGCCTCTGGAAAGCTGGGAGGGCCACCTTGCATGCTTCTGGTGATTCTCCCGTCAGCCTGCTCCTCCCCTGTGACTTGATCTCCAATGAGGGCCATTTCTAGCTCTCCATTATGGGCTTATTGATGAGAAATAATGTTGAATTTTACCAGCTAGCTTTTCAGCCGATAGAGAACAGTATGAGAGTCCTTTGACATGGAGCTCTGACTGAACCACTCTTTGCATTGTTGCTTGTGGTGTATTCTCTCCTGTACTCTACATTCTGCTTGTCTTAGGGGTTTGGTTTTATATCAACTACTCAAAAGTGGAATTGACTTGTCACTTTCTTGTGTTATATCTTGGGTCCCAAGTAAGTGTTTTCAAAGTGTGAACATAAACTACAGGAAAGCTACTTCCTGCAAATATCTGCCGATATTTTCCGTTGGTCTTCAGAGTCTCTGGGCCTCCGGCTGCTCTTGCAGCCGCTGCCAAGCAGCTCAGGGCCTTTGTTTCTGACCTTCATTCCTTTAGGTTCTGTGTAAGCTGTGCCCGTCTGGCTGAAATGAGGCAGAAAGAAATTCCCAGGGTCCTGGAACAGCTTGAGGACCTGGACACCCGGGTTCTCTACAGCTCGGCCACCAAGAACGGCATCCATTATCGAGTGGGTGATGGCGTGTACCTCCTCCCCGAGGCCTTCACATTCAAGTGAGTGCCCGCTTTGCCCAGGTCAGGGCCGTGAGCTCTGGACCAGTATAGGGTTCGCTTTGCGATGTCTCCCAGCCTGGACCTCGAGGACTAGCTGCCGGCCTGAGCTGTCCCTGTAGTATCTGTGGTGACCAGCCACGGCCAGCCCTCCAGGCCCGAGTGAAGCTATAAGCCTGATGGAAGTCTGAGGATGCACCTGTTAGGGGGTGCCAGTGCGCGTGTTGGGGCCCTGCCGGGGGATGAGACCATCTCCTCTCGGGCCCTGTTGGTCCCATGGGAGGATCGTCTCGCCTGCCGGGCTCTTAGGATGAAGTGAGTTGAACCAAAAGCACTTAGCCCAGTGCCTGGCCTAGAGTAAGACTGAACAATCAGGAGTTGCAAGCCCATTTACCAGGAAGGAGCCAGACCTCTGTGCCGGGGGTTGGGGCTCTTCGGGGACAAATAAAGCCAAGGAATTTCCACACTTGATCCAGTCTTTGTTTTAAGAATTAGCACACGGTTGCGTTGACAACCCGAGCTTTCTGAGCTTCTCCGTTTCTCAACTTGCAGTGGCATTTCCAAAAGTCCCGGTTGGAACCTAGTCCCCACTCTCCGTTCAGTTACCCTGAATTATGGAGCAGAGGGCAGGGGCCTTCCAGCCTCGTGCAGTTGGCGCCTGGAGCCCCGTTCAGCCCCGCTGTCCATGGTGCGGAGGGGAGGGCGCCCGAGGTGCTGTGTGTCCCAGTGCCCGCTGCACAGCACAGGTGTCCACACAGGTGCTTGGGGGCCCCCCTGGAGCCTGTCCAACTGAGGGGGCCTGGTGGGAAAGCACGGCAGCTGCCTTCCTGAACGGCAGCCTTGACAGCGTCCAGCCACATCAGATGGCCAGTACCTCGGCAGCCAGGCCACATCCAGCTTGCCCAGACTGCGAGTCTCCACCCTGTGCCATTTGCAGCCTCCCCGCTCGGTCAGCACCTCAGTCGGCAGAGCACAGGCTATGCCTTGGGAACAAGCCCACCATCGGGAGGTTTCCTTCTTGCCCGCACTGTGTCCCTCGTAGTTCAGCAGGGCACTTGGCCGGTTGCGTCACTCAGAGCTGAGCTGGTGGAACCACTGCCTTCTCAGAGTTGCCGGTCTGAGCCAAGGGAAAGCGTCCTGGAGGCTCTCTGGGCAACTGAATGTTCCCGCCCAGATGTGCCCATGTGTCCTTTCTCATACTCGTTCAGCAGGATGAGTCACATGCCAGGAAGCGCGGTCCTGCCGTGTGGCCGGGAGCTGGGCAGACAATGTCAGCAGCCACTGTAGCCAGCAGTGCACAGATGGAGAAGGCTCGGTTTATTTTATTTTCTAAAGGATTCACTTATTTGAGAGCCCACACGAGCAGGTGAGGTGGGGCGGGTGGAGGGGAGAAGCAGGCGCCCCGCTGAGCAGGGAGCCTGATGTGGGCCTCAATCCCAGGACCCCGGGATCATGACCTGAGCCGAAGGCAGACGCTTAATCCACTGAGCCACTCAGGTGCCCCGAGAATGTTCGTTTTAAACTATATGGGTGAGATTTAGTCGTTCTCTAAGTCTTGGGGCACTTAGCTGCATTAGTTTATAAGGTGTTTGAGCTAAGTAGTAGTTGTTACTGGCTGGTGAGGAAGGCCGAGGTCATTGCTTTTTGTGGTTTCCTGGTCAGTTATGTGTAATGCTGGCTTCTCCGCAGCATCAAGCTGTCCAGTCCCGTGAAACGCCCGCGGAAGGAGCCTGTGGACGAAGATCTGTATCCAGAACACTATCGGAAGTACTCTGATTACATCAAAGGCAGTAACCTGGATGCCCCTGAGCCATATCGAATTGGCCGAATAAAAGAAATCTTCTGTATCAAGAAGAGCAATGGCAGGCCCAACGAGACTGATATCAAGATCAGAATCAACAAATTTTATAGGTCGGTGAAGGCCTCTGCTCTTCCAGGAGGCAGCACTCTTTCTAGAAGTCTGAAATGGGGTTGTAACAGGGGTACTTTAAGACCTTGGTAGAGGTAGCTGTTTTTCTAAGTGTTTCTGATTATCTAGTGGGTGATGACAGTGGCTTAATTCTATTTCATAGCCTTGCTCTAGACCTTTGTTTTAAAGTGACAGAGTTCTCTGCCCCAAATCCTCATTCAGAAGTCAAGTGTGTGACAGTCAGGGGTGGAATGTCCTGGACTCTGCCATCTATTTAGGATTGTCTGAGTTCTGCCCCCTCCCCTCCCCATTCTGTCCTCCTGTTCTTCCCAGGTGCCCCTTCCTGTTTCTGGGGTTCCCTCTGTCTACTCCTTTTTTTTTTTTTTAAACTTTATTTACTTGAGAGAGAGAGAGAGCATGAGAGGGGAGAGGGCCAGTGGAAGAAACAGACTCCCTGCCACAGGGAGCCCGATGCAGGACTCAATCCTGGGACTCCAGGATCATGACCTGAGCCGAAGGCAGCCGCTCGACCAACTGAGCCACCCAGGCGCCCTCCCTCTGTCTATTCTTTTCCCAAGTTCTTGGCTTCACTCAATCTGCTTCTGAGATCCTAGTAACTCATAGCAGTTAGGAGCTAACCTGAAAATAATCAGAGACGGGTATAAGGTTGTTTCACTTAAATAATGTATATCAAGGACTTTTTAAAGTCTTTGTAAAAATCATTTGTATTAGAAAAGAAACGAGGAGTCTGGTTAGGATAAGCAAGAGAAGAAAGCTCTAGATGCCTAATGGGAAGCGGGCAGCTACTGTTCATGGTAAAGGAGCCAGCAAATCATTCCCTGAACTTATGGCAAGAAATCACACTCAGTGGTTGTGCCGATGAAAGGGGATAGAACTCAGGCTGAACCAACAGGGTTGTGGTCTTTACCTCTTGGTTTTCTGAGCACCCCCAGAAACGTGGTGCCGTTTAACTCTTTGTCAGTTAATAGCAAGAGAGAATTGCTAACCAAGACGCTTCCATTTTCAGGCCAGAGAACACCCACAAGTCTACCCCAGCAAGCTACCACGCAGACATCAACCTGCTTTACTGGAGCGATGAGGAGGTGGTCGTGGACTTCAAGGCCGTGCAGGGCCGCTGTACCGTGGAGTACGGGGAGGACCTGCCTGGGTGCCTCCAGGACTTCTCCGCAGGGGGACCGGACCGCTTCTACTTCCTTGAGGTGGTACCCTGCACTGACTGGAGGGAGGGGCTTCAGGTCAAAGTCCCAGCCCCCAAGAAAGTCGTGGGATTAACTCAGAGTATGAATCTGCGCTATTCAAGTTCTTCTGGGATTTAACACTTCTTTCAGCCAGAAGTATCGTTTGAGAGTCCTTTTGCGCATTTGGAGACTAGTAGGTGGCCGGTGTTAGCCCTACCAGAGCCTTCATGTGAGCTAGGGAAAGGTGCCCCTTTGCCTGGCGGACTCAGTCCTGCCGCTCAGTCCCTTCATTCAGGTGTCTGTGCCCGGGTGAGGTCTGTACAGCTGAGCACTGGTGACCCAGAAAGGATCTGGGAATCCGTCAGTGAAGCTAATAGCTTTTGAGCTGTTGGAGCCTGCCTTTTCCTGCGTTAGGTCATCTGAAGTTGGTCCATGCCCGTCTCCCTCAGGTGGCCCTGTGGGTGGCCCGGTTGTCACTTTGCCTATTTTTAGAATGAGTAGGCCAGGTACTTAGAATAGCAGGAGTTCCGGTGTTGGCCCCATAAAA
The DNA here is from genome assembly GCA_003697995.1 of Taxidea taxus jeffersonii. Lineage (NCBI taxonomy): Eukaryota > Metazoa > Chordata > Mammalia > Carnivora > Mustelidae > Taxidea > Taxidea taxus. The sequence goes on from RCUC01088739.1 coordinate 28,233, forward strand.
TATTTGTATCGTAGAACTCCCCTCCCCCCACCCCTGCTTCCAGCATAATAAAACCAAAGTATTCTTATTGATGGCTAATAGCTTGTGGCCATAATTAGGGAGAAACTAAGTGGATCTTTATCAGATTAACTTATGTTAGAAAAGGGACCAGTGTATTTCTCTGCCAGACTGTTGTGGTTTTTTTCCTTCTTAGGCCTATAATGCAAAGAACAAAAGCTTTGAGGATCCTCCAAACCATGCCCGTAGCCCTGGAAATAAAGGGAAAGGGAAGGGTAAAGGTATGTCATTATTCCACACAGATCTCAAGTCTGTCTTACATAATTTGGGAGCTGATGAGTCCTTTGGTATGAAAACACAGCTTCTGCTGTTAGCTTGTTCTTTGCTGTGAATTCAGAATGAGGGTTTAAGGAGAGCAGATTAGGGCTCTGAACTAACTTGTGGCCTGTCTCTTCCAGGGAAGGGCAGGGCAAAGTCTCAAGCGTGTGAGCCGAGTGAGCCAGAGACCGAAATTAAACTGCCTAAGCTTCGGACCTTGGATGTGTTTTCTGGCTGTGGGGGCTTGTCAGAAGGCTTCCACCAAGCAGGTACGCGCAGTGAGAGTCTGTTTGCGCGACTAGTCCAACTGGATGAGGCGGGTTCTACCCGGAACAGGTTTCTGGCTCGGGTCCCAGTTCTGCCTCAAGTGTGATTCAAGGGGATGCTTCGCACACATTTGTCCTTGTATGTCCCAGGCATCTCGGAAACACTGTGGGCCATCGAGATGTGGGACCCTGCGGCCCAGGCATTTCGGCTCAACAATCCCGGGTCCACGGTGTTCACGGAGGACTGCAACGTACTGCTGAAGCTGGTCATGGCTGGGGAGGTGACCAACTCCCGGAGTCAGAAGCTGCCTCAGAAGGGAGACGTGGAGATGCTGTGCGGTGGGCCGCCTTGCCAAGGGTTTAGTGGCATGAACCGCTTCAACTCTCGTACCTACTCCAAGTTCAAGAACTCCCTGGTGGTTTCCTTTCTCAGGTAAACAGAGTAGAAGCCCCTGTGTTCAGGGCTGCCTGAGGGTGGCTAGTGTCCCTGCTGCAGGCCGTGTGGGCGAAGCGCCCAGCCTCTGCCTCCAGGGAGCTCGTGGCTGGCTTCTCGGCAGAGAGACTTGAGAGTCGGCGGGTGTGGCTTCTGGTAGAGTAGGTCTAGAGTAGGTCTTCATTTGGTGCGTGCGGATGACCCTGGTGGTCTCTGCCACCTCCCACAGCTACTGTGACTACTACCGGCCCCGCTACTTCCTGCTGGAGAACGTGCGGAACTTCGTCTCCTTCAAGCGCTCCATGGTCCTGAAGCTCACTCTCCGCTGCCTGGTCCGCATGGGCTATCAGTGCACCTTCGGCGTGTTGCAGGTGGGCGGCCGGGGTGGGCAGGGGCAGGGCTCAGGGGTCCTGGACGGCGGCAGATGGTTTCTAACGAAAGCAGAGTTGAACGGCACAGGCCCGTGACACGGTGACCCGTGCCAGGGAGCGCGGGGGAGGTGGCGGCTGGGACACGGAACCGGCACGCCAGGAAGTCCACTTCCCTCTTACGGCCTCGAGAGTCGCAACCTCTGGTGCCTGCGGGGGAGGCCGTGTGTCTCCAGCCCCTTTCCCTTGAGAGGGAAGGGTGGTGGCCAGCCGCGGAGCTCTGGGGAGAGGTTAGGTTCCCCGGGGGGGGGGGGGG